>CM018698.1:33793420-33896921 GCA_009363875.1 Mikania micrantha | reverse complement strand
TTTCACAACAGAAAAGTGGACTTTTTGAAAAAGAAAACAGATTTTTGCAGAAAATCAACCAAAAAAGGCTGAAAATCCATAGATTTGATTGAAACCAAACAGAATCAAGAGCAAAGCTCTAATACCACTTTGTAGGACCTCGGAAACGACTAAGTTCCTTGCATATTCTCCTCGGCAGGCCCTCGAATGGTGCGAAATTCTATTCGGGTGTTTTCCAATTGAAATCTAAGCACCACGTGGTAGTCCGATGATTGAGAATCAACGTTTTGATCGAAATCGAATACCACGGGTCTGGAAACGAAGTTGGATTGCAATGGGGGGCTCTGAAAACCTAGGGATGTGACAGAGATGAGAAAGGTGTTTAAACATTCTGTTTTTTAAGGTATTTACAGGTATCTGCAGTTCGTACGAATGAGTGATACACATGGATCACTCACAACAATGAGGGTCCACAAATCAGCCTATCACACAAATGAATCAGATTCCTGATTCATTCGTTTGACTGGACATTTTTTAAGCGTTCATTCGTAAGAATGATCTTGTTTGTAATATAAAGTCAAAGTTAAACATGATAAACAGAAATAAACAATACAAAATACTTGCTTTCATTACTAATATCGACTTTGTACATTCAAGAAAGACTATTACATTGAACTAGGGACACTATATGCATCAACAGTTGCAACTTAGACATGAAGTCAACCACAGATGGATGTCAGTACTTAGGAGATCGCCTCGTCTCGTGGCAATGCAAGAAACATAAAACCGTGTCAACCTCCACTGTGGAAGCTCAGCATATCGCTGCCTCCAGTTGCTATTCTCAGGTTATCTGGATGCAACAACAGCTTCTCGATTATGGTTTGAACTTTCTTGCCTCTCCCATATATTTTGATAATGAAGCCGCTCTACATATCTTCAAGAATCTGGTACAACACTCCCAAAACTAAACATATTGATATCAGGATTCACTTTATCCGCGACTGTTTCGAACGGAAGTTGATGCATCTTGAAAAGTCCATACAGATGATAATCTAGCGGATCTTTTGACCAAACCGTTCGACACAGCTCGCTTCCACCGTTTCTTGCCTCTCTCAAACTAACAAGTTTTGATTAAAAATTTTTGTAAATTCTTTAAAATTTGTATTTTGTTTTATTTTAATTTTTTTATCATAAATTTAGGGGGAGAATATTTATAAAAACAAAAAAAGCTTTTCGGTTTTTGAGTCTATTTACAAAACTACAAAAATATTTTTTGGTTTCTGAGTCAGTTGAAGATGATCTACAAGTTTAGGAGGAGTGGAATTTAAGAAAGCAACAAAAAGAATTTGCTTTTTCAAAATTTAAGAAAAAATATAAAAGATTTAATTTGGACGGTCAAGGGAAATGGTTAATAGGGAAGTGAAATGATTTCTGACACTCAGAAATTCACTACCTTGGAATAGTTTCTAAAAGGATAACAACTTTAGATAACTATAAATCACTAAGAAATCAAAACACGTTTTCCTACAAAAAGGTTGGACATGATCATTCAACATATCTAAATATATGTAAACAAGTGAGAAGTACTGGAAAATCAGATAACCAGAAAGATGCAATAACCATTTGACTTTTTTGTATAAATCTTTAAGTCAAAAAAATATTGTGTTTCGATAAACTTGAAATCGTTTTGAGAAAACTCGGGTATTTTCTATGTTTGGAGCAACAAAGAGCGGGAAATAATTACTGAAGCATCCTCTGTTTTGTGTAAGCAAAGACCTGGATGTGTGGCGTTAAGGCCAATGTGTATGCAAATCAGTAATAATAAAAGATGCTAATGAGCACAAAGATGATAGAACCCCTTCTTGTTCTTGACTCTAATCTGATACACCAGTTCTTTTCTCTTCTCACCTTAAACTCTTTCATAACATTTAAAGTTCGTTGAAACACAATCAAATTTTGAAACAAAAGATTTCGCAAAATTGATAGGTTGCATGTTAATATAGTTTAACTATCTAATTGCCCATAAACTTCCCAAAATGATTTTCAGAAAAACCGTTAGAAAATTTTTGATCATAAGTCTAGTTTTTAAATTATAGATAAAAGAGTGAAAATTATTGGTGGGGTATAATTATTTTAAGGTTGGGCTTATATAAGAAATTATGTCAAGGTGGTCAAATTTCTTATATAGGTTTGATCTCACAGAATTGACCCAACTCAACTTTGAACTCGTCCAAAGTTCTTGAGTTTATTCTATTCTATTTAATTTAATTTAATTTTATTATATTTTATTAATTTAGATATTTTTTTTTAAAATTAATAGGTATTCAAAATCGATATTCGAAATAGTATTTGACTTTTATGTGCTCGAAAAAAAGTACACGAATATGTGTACCTATTTTCGAGAACTAAAAGTCAACTCTATATAAACCAATTTCAAACTACATTTTCGAATACGCATGATCGAGTACAGCCGTTTCTCTCTCTAGGTGATTTTTAGATCTGAACTTGCTTTCAAAATTCTACTCCGAACACCTTGTAGATCACACTTAAACGAACCTAGGTATAGATTTTCATAGGATTTTGACCGTAAAATAAAAAGTTATCGAACAAAATCAATTTTCGAGTACATACGTTCGTTAACCGAGGGAATCTTGCTCAAATCACCTCAAAATACTCAAAATTGGAAACCAATCCTTTGATATGTTGGTCGCCTCCCAATTCCGAGCATTTCAAGTACAAATTGGAGTTCTAAAGAGCAAAAGTAAAGCACATATAAAGGATTTTCAGTACTCGAAATTTGAATTTCGAGTATACCATTTTCGAGTATACTATGATTTGACCATTTGACTTTTGCTTTGACTTTCTATTTAACTTTGACTTTGATGTGATCCGTTGACTTTGACTTCTATTTTTGACTTTTACTTTAATTTTGTTGATGCATATTTTGTGTGTCCGCTGCTGGTCGAATAGCTTAGATTAGGATTTGTTATTTGTAATCACTGGTATGTATTTGTATGTTGTTACACTGGGAACTGAGTCATTCGCAGGGGCATATGCGAATGAATTTAGTGTATATGGGTCCATTCATACGAATGGAGTGCAGGCCCTATAAATACCAGTTCTTGAGAGTTAAGGGTTTTTGAGTGCTCTAGGGTTTTGAGCACCAGAGGGGGAGACATTATGCTCGATCTCTCCCCGGAAACACTATGTTCTTTTATTATATGGATTCAATCGTTCAATCATTCGTTTTTTCAATATACAATGGGTTTGATTTATACTTTTGTTGTGTTCTTGCCCTAACCTTCCGTCCAATACAGAAATCGTCGATCCTTAACATTTATTCAAATTTTCATCTAACTTAGCTTGTTTTCTGTTTCAGATGGCTAAGCTTAGAATCATACAAGATCACAACATGTCTGCTTATCTGGGTGATCCTCCAGAGAAGCACTTGATGTACAAAAGCATGGTGGATGGATTGATACTCTCACATGTCAACTACACTATTATGGTGCATCCACTTATCATCTCTTCTTTTATCCATGTTATCGTCAATAAGAGGCATCCAAATCTCATTCCAACAGTTGGAACACTGAGCATCAAAACGATGAGGGAATATATCTTCTCCTACATGAGGATGAATAAGTAGGGAAAGAAGCAATATGTTGGTGCTCGAGCTCTTGAAAAGTTCGGGAGACTATCAGCGGGATTGGATGAGGAAGCTGAAGAACAAGGTACTCCAACAGCTTTTGTCACTGACGAACATGATCATCCTCCTGCAGGAACAAATGCTGAGGCCATCAAAGTTGCAGAAGATTCCTCATCTGAGTCATCATCATCATCCGATGAAGAAGAGTTCATCAGAGTGCTTGAGCCTATAATTCCACCACTCTCTAGGGCATAACGGGAAGAGATACAAGATATAGACTATGTCCCATCTCCCGAGTCATCTCCCAAGAAGAAAAGACTGAAGATGATGTCTAAATGGGTAAGAGACCCGAGGCTTTAGAAGAAGACGGCCAGCACCACCTCATCCTCTCAGATACCTCAAGCAAAGCCACCACCTCCACCACCTAAGCCTCAACCCACACAACCTAAGCCTCAACCACCACCACCATCTAAGCCTAAACCAGCCGCATCCACCCAAACTACCATTCCACCACATACAGCTACCAAAAACAAACCACTATCTCCTCCACCTACACACATATCACCACCACATTCGCCAACTCCCATCAGCTTTTCTGAACCATCACCAAAAGCCCAGAAGGCTAAAGGCAAGGCTCCACTAGAAACTCCATCATCTTATTTTCCTGATTAGGTTCTGGTCGACATGGTTTGGCTGCAAGAGAGAGTATTTCTCCTTGAGCAAGATTCAGCTACCAAAGACAGACTCGTCACCAACCTTCAGGAAGGCTTTGTAAAGATTTGTGAGCATAGTAGGAAGCAAGACAAATATATTCGCCAGCTGAAGAAGGAAAACAGAGAATTGAAGAACGTGATTAAGGAGCTTACTGGATCTAGGTCTGTGATCCAGGAAGAAGACAAGGCCGTTAAAGATGATGACAATGAAGATGAGGAAGAGAAGAAAAATAAAGATGATGATGACAATAAAAATGATGAAAAGAAAGATGATAAGAAAGACAATGATGATGATGATGATGATACTGGTGGGGATATGGGTCAAGGTACAAGCTCCTCAGGGCAAAAGGATGATGAGCCCACCAAAGATGATCAAGGCGGTGATTACTCTGGCAACCATTCATCCTCAGAGAAGCATCTGGACATATACGATGATTTATTTGAGGATCTTCCTGAGAACTTCATGTTTGAGGGTATCAGTGATGAACTAAAGGATGCAGGTATGGGAGATCTTTTTACTGACGTCACTATGGACTTAGTATTTAATGCAGTTTGTGCAAAAGAACGGGAAGAGATTGTCGAGTCTTCTGCGGGAGCATCCAATGAAGAAGAACCTGAAAACTTATACTTGGCAAAGTCTCCACAGATCCCTACATCGGCTATTTGTATGCTCATAAATACGTCAACACACAATGACAGGAAGTCGCATCACTGGGCAAAATGATATACAGTTGGTTCGACAAACGAAGTGATTGGATTCCTGCTCCTCCGGAAGTACAACAGTCTTGGATGGGTGAAGAAACAACTGAACAAAATGATGTTACTTTGACCTCCAATGCTCGTGACTTGTTTGGTGTTCATAATGAAAGATTTGAAGTCACTTGCTGGTTGTATGACAAGATAAAAAGTTGTATCTTGTGAAGATGAGGAATGGAAAGCTGGAGTACTTCAAACGGCCACAAGATTTTTGTTCAATGCCCAAATTCGACATCCAAAACATCATCAATGTTGTCTTATATAACCCATCCAAGGATAGTCAGGCCGAACTATTCGCCAAGTTTATCAAGGACAAGTGCGACAGAGATTTCCCAACCATGAGGACTGCCAAAGGGAAACTATTCATCTCGTCATGCATCCTTGATACGGTAAAGTAAGAACCATGGGTCTACTACAAGTATACTCCACCAATAACCGAAAAGGCCATCCCAGTATCCACCAGAGTCCCTGACAACACGCTGCAGAATTTTGACTTCTTGTATTTTGATGAGAAGACACATGCATACACTATTATGAAGACAAAGGGTGACATCTATGATATAGACATTATTGTGGACCCCAATGACCTGCTAAAGTTTGGAAAAGAAGATATGCAGAAGCTGCATGACACTCCAATCAAGGTCTATGGAGGCTGGGACGAGGAAGCTAAGCCTTTCACACGGGTTGTTGCTTTTGCCATGGAACTCAAGTTATATGCTAGTGTAGGCCCTCATTCGGTCACACTTCCAATTGGTTGACTACATCAGTCTAAGGAGAGTTTGTAGCGCCCATTCAAGAGAAAAAGACTGACAAAGTCAACCCGTGACCAGATGAAGACCAGTTTTGTGTACATAGTTTTTTTTGTACTTTTGATTTCGATTACTTGAACCATTTTCGTATATAGAGGTTCGAGTACTCCTAGAATAGTATAAATAGACATATTTTGTACTGCCCTAGGGTTGGATTCTCGTGGCATTGCTCTCTAGATGTATTGAGGCAGTGTTCTTGTGAGTTCAAAATTATATACGAAGATTGCATTTTTTTCTATCTCTTTTCGTGATTCTGGCTTGTATTCCGCACTCGTTGGAGTCATTTGGTGTGGATTGGAGTCATAAAGCTCATGTATTGATCAAGATCTGGACCTACATTCCTCATGATATCCCTTGATAAAATAGCTAGAAAAGTTTTTTAGCCTTTCTCGAGACACTTTTGAGCTTTCATACAAGATATAAGCCCTAGTGCTCTATTTGCTCGTTCACCTTGGACCACTAACATTTCAACTATGTTAAGGGGTATACGTATAGTTTTGTCATGGCACACTATTTCAGCCTTTTGTTTTGAAAGCCAATCCATGCCAATGACAACATCAAAACTACCCAACTCTATTGGAAGAAGATCTATTTTAAAGACATGATCATTAAGATTTAAGGTACAACCTTGAATGATATGTGTGGCTTGAATAGATTTTCCATTTGCAAGTTCAACATTATATGCTTGCCCTATGCTAATCTTAGGTAGATATAGTAACAATGCGAGCTTATGCGAAATACAACTTCTATCAGCCCAGTATCAAATACAATAGATGCATAATGATCATTGAGAAGGAACGTACCCGTAACCACATCCGGATTGTTTTTAGCTTACCTGCCTCGATCTGAAAAGCTTGTTCTCTGGCCTGTTCAGGTGGTACTTTGTTATCTGTGGGTTTAGCACTATTAGGACAATTCTTCATAAAATGCTCCATACTCCCACATTTATAATAGACCCGAGTATTTGGTTGATGTTGTAATTGAGTTTGATAAGGCACTTGACTGAGTGGTCTTGCTGGTGCTTTAAAATAACTTGTAAAGTGTCTAGTATGCTTACAATTTCCACACACAAGGCACGGCCCTAGGTGATGGAATGGACATTTGGTGCATTTAGGTTCTGGTCCTTGGTATGCTTTCTTCTCTTGCACAATTGCTCTATAGCTTTTGACTATTGGAGCCTTACTACCTTCCTCCTACATCTTCTTTATCCATTTATCCTGCCACTTACGTTTCCTGGCAGTAGCATTTCCAGTGTTACCAGAAGTGAATTTGCTGATACTTTTGGATTTGTTGAGATTAGAGTCTCTTGTTTTTCTTTTCTTAATCAAAGTTCCACTCCTTACCGCCTCATCGGTTAGCTTAGCTGCTAAACTGATAGTTTTCTTCAGATAAGTATGTTCTGCAGCCATTACTGTGTTATGAATATGTGGAACTGGGCCTTTAATGTATTTGTTGGTGCATGTAATGTCCCTAGTTCCATGTTTTGTGTAACTTTGATTGTATAATGTTTATTTCAGTAATGAAAACATCTATTCTGTATTGTTCATTTATGTTTAATTGAATTTAATGTGTTTAATCATAGTTGACTTTGACTTTATCTATTATACAGACCCATTCGTGCGAATGGTTGCTACGAATGAGTCCTTTCGCACGAATGAACGACTAGCGAATGGCTGTGGCGAACGAATGAGTCACTCGCATGACTCATTCGGTTGACTAGCCCATTCGGCTGAGCCTTTCGCCCAAATGAGTGTTCCGCACCACTCATTCGGCCAAAGAGCTCAGTCTATATATAGGACTACAAACATAATGTTTCAGTAACTTTTACATCATTTCTCTAACCCCTGAGCACCCCCTGTCATTCCCCTAGGGTTTTGCGCCGCCTCTTCCTATCCAAGTTCGTTTCTCACCGCGTGGTGTTCGATTTTGATCAAAACATTGATTCTACATCATCGGATTGCAATAGGGGTTGGTGATTTCGATTGGAAAACCCTTGAATAGGATTCCGCGCTATTCAAGGGCCTGCCTAGTAGAATCCGCAAGGAACCGAGTCGTTTTCGAGTATTTCTTAGGTCCTACAAAGTGGTATCATAACTTTGGCTCTTGATTCTGCTCGATTTTCGATCCAAATCATCATATTTCAGATTGTAGATTCGAGATTTTCGAAAACCTGAGTTTCATAGTCTCCAAGTTACTGTTTCATTAGAAAATCGTGGGTTTTACGAGTTGTGTTGGTGCTTAGTGCATACCTAAAGCTTAGGGATATTATCCTGAGGTTGCATACCAAATTTGGTGGTCAGATTCGATGAAAATCCAGATATATCGAAATTTTTGTTGCTAAAAACCTTAGTTTATGCGAATGAGTCGATTAGGTGAATAACCATTGTGCGAATAGGTCATTTGGCCAAATAGGTCTCATTCGGTTCAAGAGTAAGTGCGAATAGCTCCTCATTCGGTTAATTCAGATTCATTCGGCTGAGAAGTCATTCGGCTGTCTTCTCATTCGCATCAGAGGAGTCATTCGGTCTACTCAGTCCATTCGGACTCATTCGGGGCCCGACATTCGGCTGTTGGGACTTCATTCAGCCATCAGTTGTTGCGAAAGTTTCTAAGTGTTTGATCAGTTTACTCTGGACAAGATGGAAGAACTTGCATTGATGGCTAATCAGAAAAACATAATTCAGAACCTGCAGCTTACTGAGACAGAGACCGGGAATTCAAACAAAGCTCCAAAGTTACTTTACTTAGATGATTGTGCGCATTGGAAGTATCTATTTGAGATTCACATTAATGGAGTGGATACCAATCTTTGGATGATGATTGAGAGTGGATACCTGAGGCCACTTAATGAGGATGGATCACCTATGCTTGTCACACGGATGACTGAGCCTCAGAGGAAGTTGTATGATTTTAAGAAGAAGGCTTATGCAATATTATCTCAGTCTATTGCTACAGATATATTTCACCAATTCAGACAGTTTACTTCTTCCAAATTATTGTGGGATGCCTTGCAGCAGAGATATGAGGGAAATGGTGCACTGAAAAGCATCAGGTCTAAAGCTTTGAAGAAAGAGTTTAATAGCTTCTTGTGTGTTGGAAATGAATCTTTGGATGACTTGATCGCTAGATTTTATCATATCTTGACTGAGATCTACAACCATCAAATCAAGACAACTACACAAGAGAAGATCCAGTGTCTGGCTGATGCTTTGCCTCCCAAGTGTGAATCTTTTCTGATGGTTCTGAAACAGTGTGAAATAATTGCTAACATGGACATTAATGATTTCATTCAAAAGCTGAAGGAACAGGAGATAGAGAACAAGTGGAAAGCTAAGAGAGTTGCTCAAATTCAAGATCCTTCACTGTACTACTCTACTCTTACTGTATAAAGAGCTTCTTCACATGCTCCTCTGAAGACAAATTTTGTCTCACAGACCAAAGAAGCTCCTGTTTCTGGCCAGACACACTTTAGTCAGTCAGCTACAACTTCCACATCTCATAAAGAAGAAAGTCATTCTGTTACAAATTTGAAGACAGACAACTTTGATAAAGTAACTGTGGAGGTTGCTAAAGAGCATATGGGTCTGTTGTCTACACTTTTGAGTTCTTATGATGGGTTGTTAGCTGGGCAGATTGGTAATCCACATTTGACAAATGAAGACTACTCTCAGATTGATCCTGACGATATGGAAAGGATTGACATTATGTGGGTTCTTGCAAGTGCTATCAGAAGAGCAAAAGTCTTTGTCAGAAGAACTGGGAAAGACATCAATCTAAACAAAGACTCAAAGTTTGGATTTGATATGTCATCTGTTACTTGCTACAACTACGGGGATAAAGGACAATTTGCAAGACAATGCAACAAGCGTAAGAAGATGGGTAATCACAATCCTTTTCAGACCCAAAGATCATCAGCTGCTAATCTAGAAAGAAGACCAGTCCCAATTGAGACTCCTGCTAAAGCTAGGTCATCAGATACAAACAAGGCACTCATGGTTCAGAATGATGAGGGAAAGAACTGGGATTTCATATTCAATTATGAAAAGGGAGGAGAAGACAAAGCTTGTGTTGCAGAGATCAAGGAAGCTGCTGAACCTGTTGATGAAAGAAATTTAGAAGAAACAAAGACAAGTCTGGATGAATCATCATGATCAGAATCAGAAAGCACATCTGATTCAGAAACTCAAGGAGTGTCAGATGCTGAGTCTGAAGAACAATCTGCTACACAATTTGCTTTGATGGTGAATACTTCTGCTTCATCTCTATCTGATCAAGTATATGATGATTGTTCATTATCTTATTCTAGTTGCTTTAATTATGTTGACCTTGAAAGTAAGGTGTTGGCTTATCAGCAACATAATGATGACTTGATCAGCGATCTCAACCAGTGCATTGAGGCAAACAGAATTTTAAAATCAAATGAAAAATATTTTCAAGCTAAAATTGAGCTATTAAACAGGCAATTGCATGAGGCTGAGATCGTTGTGCTGAATAAGCAATATGCTATCACATAATATCTCAATACCATCAATGAGATAAAGAATATATTAGCCATAGTCAAGTGTGACTATGAAACGTTTAATCAGAAGCTCAAGAGCTATGAAAGCTCCTCATACATCATTGAGCACATGATCAGTAAAGGGACTGATCTGAAGGGTAAGCGAAAAGAAGTAAAATACAATCATTGTCCCCCACCAGTCTTAAATTGCTTTGTTAATTCACAAAATGTCAAAGATATTAAAGACTTTCAAGTTAAAACTCCATTAGTAATTGATTCTATTGGAATCATTTCTGATAAGGGTTCCTGATTGTCTGGGGAATCTTTTGTGGAGGGAGTGGTTGAGGATTGGGTCTCTGATTCTGAGGATGATTCTGATGTTTCTCCTCAAGTGTCTTGTGTAAAGAATCAGACATCTGGTGTCAAAAAGGTTGACCCAATCTCATCAAAAACAAACATGTCTTCAAAGTTATCCAAAGCCATATGTTTTGTGAAGTCTTCACAGGATGGTGAAGCAAGTGAGTCCAACAAGACTGACAATCTTGTTTTCAATAGGACGAAGGGTTCGGGTTTTAAGAAGGACAAGACAAAAACAAATGCTTTTCATCAAAACAAGCAGTCTTGTTCTAAAACCAAACAGTTTTATCACTAAGATAAACGGACTTGTTTTGAGTGTGGTGCACTTGGACATCTTGCTAGATTCTGTCCTTATTTGAACAGACCACAAGTTGCACCACATCGGAAACAAAATTAGAATTTTGTTAAAGAGGTCAAATCTGCTTGTCCGTCACCTCAAGATAAACCCAAACATCCCTCACCCATAAAGTCTGAAGATAAGGGTAAACGGCTTATGATTGATCAAGATATGCCCAAAATTTTTTTTGAGAAACAATCCAAGCCATCTTCAGTGTATTTAAAGAAATCTTTCAGGAAAAACACTGTTTGGATGGTCAAGTCCTCTGAAACTCCTGTTTTTAAACTTCTTGGTAAATTAAACTAATGATCTGTGTATGTGCAAGTTGCCTCAAATGCTGCTCTTAACAACACTTGGGTTGTTGATAGTGGGGCATCAAGGCACATGACTGGAGAGATATCTCTTCTTACCAATGTTCATTCAATTAAAGGAGGGTATGTGGCTTTTGCTAGTGACAAAGGCGGATTTATTACTAGAGAGGGAATTCTTTCTAATGGCCAAGTTTCATTTTACAAGGTCAGATATGTGAAGCAGCTAGAGAACAATCTACTTTCAGTCTCACAAATTTGTGTGAATAAGTACAAAGTCTAGTTTGATGATTCTAGCTGCTACATTCTCAAGCAAGGTATCACCATTCCTGAAGACTGGATTCTGATGTCTGCTCCAAGAAAGCAAGTATGTTCTCAATGTGGCCACAGCTTCAACTACATCTTCTACAGCTTCACGTTTTATGTCCAAGGCAACAGAGAAAGATTCAATCCTTTGGCATAAGAACATGGGTCATTTGAGTTTGAGGAAGATGGATGAATCATCTGGTTCACAATAATCTGGTTGAGGGAGTGAGTTTAAAGAACTTCAAGTTGCCGGAAGTCTGTGTTTTATGCAAGAAGGGAAAGCCAACCAAGCAGTCTCACAAACCCTAAAAGTTTCATTCATTTACTGTTCCACTTTAGCTTATCCACGTGGATTTGTTTGGCCCCGTTAATCGCAAGAGCATTGCTAGAGATCAATACTGTTTAGTCATTACTGATGAATATTCCATATACTCTTGGGTTTTCTTTCTGAAGGAGAAATCATAAACGTTTGAATGTGTTCAAGTTCTGGTAACTAAACTTGAATCACTGTATAAGCTCTAGGTTCGTGTGCTAAGAATAGATAATGGGACTAAATTCAAAAATCTCAATATGGAGACTTTCTGCAATGAACGTGGTATTATTCAGCAGTTCAGTGCTCCGTATGCCCCACATGTGAATGGAGTTGCTGAGCGAAAGAACAGAACGTTAGTTGAGGCTGCTCGGACTATGCTTGCTGATTCTTCTCTACCGATTCAATTCTGGAATGAAGCTGTTGCTAATGCTTGTTATACTTTGAACCGGCTGTTGATTGTGAAGAGACATGGGAAGACTTGCTTTGAATTACTCCATAACCGAAAGCCAAACCTTAAGTATAGTGAACCATTTGGTGCTCCATGCGTGATGCTTAAGAAACATGAGCAAGGCAAGTTCAATGAAAAGGTGGAAGAAGGCTACTTTCTTGGGTACCGCATGTGACATCCAGTACCCGATCGTCTGGCAAGTCCGTACAATATGTGTACTTTTACTATTTACTGTGTGTAGATACAATGTGTGAACAGTGTGTGACAACAGAAATCAGATAACAAACAACAGTTGTACGTGTTTAAATGAAAACTTTAATACTGTAAGTAGAACAATTCACGATAAACAACAGTTGTATGTATTTAAGTGAAAACTTAAGTACAGTTCATACAACAAATCAAGAGAAACAACAGTTTACAAACAAACGACAAGAACATATCGGTTGCGATCTGATATTTATAGATGACAGGAATCAGATGGCCGATAATTCAGTATGAAAACGAAGGGAATTCAGTGAGAACAATTGAAAACAGGTAAGTAGTTGAGTCCATCAGTGAGGAAATACAACACAACACATAAGTTATGTATCGTTTCAGAATAACGAACTACCAGTGTGTTTGCGTGGGTGATGATTCACACAAACATATATGTGATTTTAAATTTCTGAAACGATGACTGAAAAGTTGAAAACAAAAATCAGAAAGTGAAACCATTGTCATGTTCGTTCGGGTGACGATTCGACCGAATACGCGCGAAGGTGACGAGATCTGATGAAACGAAATTAATAAACGATTTCAAAACGGTAAAAAAATAAGGAAAATAAATACAAAACATATATTAGGAATTACAACCATAAAAACATAAAAATAAAACTCTTTTTATTTAAAATCCGTAAACGCGCGCGTTACGTGCCGGAAACGCAACGAAAATGAAAATCGAGCAAACGAAACGAACCCGAACACCCTTTGAGTATAAATACTTTAAATGAGTCATCTTCTTCATTTACCACTTTCACTTTCTCTCTCTAAAAACTCTTTCCCGGTTTTCACTCTCTCTAGGTTTACAAGCTTCAAAACCACATATCTCTATCAATATTCCACCAAATCACTCCATCTTTGAGCCTAAAAAAGCTCTTGATCTCCTCTACCTGGAAGTACAACCTATCTGAGGAGAAATCCACCAAAAATCGAGGTATTGAGCTTTGAAAATCACGAAAACTAGGGTTTTCTAAACCCTTGCTCGAATACTACCCTTAAACCGGTTCACCCCCTCACATCTCGAACCCTACATACTCGAAAACACCTCAGGGGTACGTAGGAATGGGAGTTAGTTTGATTTCTTGATCATGTAACTCGATAAGGAGGAGTTGGGGCTGACTGAGTCTCACCGGCCGAATGGCCCTTTACGTTGTCCGACCGACTGAGCCAAGGCCGACCGAAGCAACCAGTTGACTGGACTCCTTCGGCTGACACACCCATTCGCCCCTGAGCTAACATTCGGCCGAAGCTAGGGCAGCCTCTCATTCGGCCAAAGCATGAGTCCCATTCGGTCAAACACCTTCAAAAGGCCAAGACCTCCCTTCGACCACCTTCATTCGATCGGCATCTTCATTCGGCCAAGCAACATCTAACCGGCCCATCTCATTTTCATTCGGCCCATGTGACTGTTTCGGCCCATGTGACTATTTCGGCCCACACTTTATTTGGCCTAGCCTATCATTCGGCCCAGCCTATCATTCGGCCCACATGGTTTAGATTGGAACCAACACATGAAACCAAATTGTTAAGGACAACATGCATGGAACAATAATCAAGTTACTACAAAGGTGGTAATGGGTTGGTTCAATGAACTTCATGAAACCTAAAATCTTGTCTTTTGAAAATGTTAACAAGTGACTTAAAAGGGTGATAAGACAAATTTAAAAGGATTATACAAATTCTCTTACAAGATGCTACGGGTTTCTAATCTTTAATCTAAAGTTTAAGCTTTATACCAAAAAAACCTCTTATTAAGGCACTAAATCAAGTTGAACATAAAATCAATAAGAAAGTGTACTAACCTTAATCCAATTGGGTTAAGTGTTAGTATAACCCATCATAAGCGAACCAAGGCCGAATGATAACCAAGACCTACGAAGGTTAGCCAACTTTAGGGCTACCGCATACACGCACACAATTCTCTATAACTTATACTTATAAGTTACAAACATTGTGAAATCAACACAGGATCATGAAAACAACATCAAGAACAACAAAGAGCGCGTGCGTTCTTGTTTATACATAGTCAACCATAACAACTACAAGGTGAGTTCATATGCGCCTTTTCTAATCTTAACTGATTTAACTCTTGGGGCTGAGAAACATACTAAATCTTTTATATGCTTAAAAGTTTTAGTACAACATATCAATTATACTATGTTTACAACTCGGTGCGAACTGTGATAACATGAAACAAACATCAATGAGAACAGGAGTGATGATCATGTCCACATGAATTCATGACATCATCCACCACCTGAGCTAACTAAGCATAGTAAGACTAATTCTTACAACACTTTAGTGGCAACAGGGTGAAACTATGGAACAACAAGAATGATAATCATGATAATGTAACTTCATGATAACAACATAATTCACACAAATACTAACATTGTATAATAAGACTGTTTCTTATATAACTATGTTAAAAACTACGAGAACGCATAACACTGAGAACAATCAACATTAGTGAACACAACAACAATTGATTACTATTGAACTGTCTGTATTATATCACAACAATCATGTGTTTATGTATTCAAGTTTAACATTGTAAGTCCCTCACAAAGAATCGTTTACCAGTTAGTTTGACGTGACTAAACCGACGATAACATAGTGGTACCATAGGTATGACACACCTTCGGCGGGTAGGGCCGGTATGTTGATCGTATTTATCATTTGTCCGGTAACATATGACCGGTGACAGGGCAACAACAGTCAGGGTCTGGTAAGCGACACATGGTGGTATTAATCTACAGTGATAATTGTAATGAATCCTTCGATTCTATTGACTAGTAGACTGAGGGATTGATTTTCTCTCATGTCATATTTACTCGTAGTAGTTTCGTATAGGTCTATGGGAATATCAAAGTGGTAGAGGTAAATCGGATGCATTGTGATCTAATTACGTGAGGATGACAATGGATTCCTTTTAGGCTCTATTTACTCCATGTGGAGACCATATATCAATTGGTTAACTAACACTTCTAATATTAGTAGTGACTGACAGTTAACCGCATAAGCGAGAGAATAATAACAAGGATAAGATTAAATTAATCTATTTTCCTTAACACGTTGAGGGTTTACCAACACTTTGGGTTTGGTGACTAAAACTCTCTTACTATATTATTCTACATAGAACACACGGGGTGATGAACATGATTCATGGGTGAATATCAAACGGGTTGAACACATGAGAGATGTAAATAGGGATCTATAGTTGTATTGTAAGTGGTGTGGAGTTCTATTAGGTATGTGGTAGGATGTTGGCTGGGGCTTGTTCCCCTACGTATGCCTTGTATATAAGCATATCTAATAGGATGAGATACTACTTGTAAATATAACTATAGAGAGGCCATTGCGTGAGACGGATAAATCAAACATTAACAAGTATCATGTATGACATTGTGACTGTGAATGTGAACAAATCAATGTTTTCAAATACTGAACTTATGAACTCACCAACCTAGTATTGAACTTGTTTAAATGCATGTTTTCTCAGGTGATGAACAGGTTTAGTCGCCAGCATTGAGGGATATAGCTAGTGGACTTTTAGAAGACCTAGCTACATTTTGTGTCAAGCATACTTTTGAATGGCAAAACAATGAATCATCTTTTGAAGATCTTGTACAGTTACAAGATAGAAACTCATTGATTCTTTTGGATATATTTACTTAGTTAAATTAAGAACGAAACATTGTAATTTAACTTTGTAATTCTATATCATTGTCATGTTAGCATTTCTCATTTATATATCATGTGCTATGCAAACAATCTGATCATTTTGATTATCAAACGATATCGCGCCCCAAGAACCTTCCGCCCGACGGGAAAGTCGATCCACCCTGCCAAATAAGCGAGTTTACAACCGATCGAGTCATCATGTGGAGGACTGGTACCATGTAGATGTTCAGAAATATTCTATGCCACCACCTGGAAAGGGTCCTGACTGGATGTTCGACTATCATGATCTTTTTGACTCTTTGAACATGCCTCCCATGTATACTGATGAAGATGTTGTTGGATTTTATGAACGAATCTGATAAGTTAACATACCGAACTGAGCTGTGACCCATAAGAGTTACACCGTAGGCAACGACCATTAAATCCACTTAATTTGATTAGCTGGTAATCACAAAGATTTTATAATTTATAATTGTTATAAATTATATAAGTTTAATTATTTATTTAGTTAAACTATTATTATTATTATTATTATTATTATTATTATTATTATTATTATTATTATTATTAAGGTAATATCTAATAAAATCAAGTGTCATCATTAGATATCATGCAAGATCTTGTCATCATCTTTGCATGCCATCATTTGAGATGAATTTACACTCAAAAGACATATCTTGAATGTCATGATTGTGTGCAAAATACACACTCCAACTCTTGATCTCTTCTCCCTCTATATATATACTTGAATGATCAAGACTTTAAAGAGTTCATGATTTTTTTTTAAAAGATTGGTGCAAGAAGAAACTAGTAGATGATTAAACATCTTCATCCTACTTTCATATCACCACCTGCTTCTGGTGTGAACCAGGAACTTGTTTGTGTTTTTTTTTCTAGCATCCGTTCATGGAACCTCGATGTCTCAAACTGTTAGTACATTTTTGTGATAGGTTGCTTATCATAATATGTAAATTATAGAAAGTATAGTTGAGGTTTGGCTGAGGTTTGGCTGAGGTTCGTCTGGCCCACGAACCTTAGCAGGTTCGGCGAACCTAGTAGGTTTGTCTGAATAGGTTCGTCCAGTGAACCTCAAGGTTCGGCTGGCGAACCTAATGGTTATGCTATACTAGGTTCGGCTGACAGTGTATATATTGTAGGTTTGTCTGATTTTGTTATAACTATTGGAAACTTTCTGTGTATTTTCTTTGTGTGAGATTGTATTTCATTGTAATCAGTTCAGATTGATTAATGAAATGGAGATGACTATTGAAATGCTTGTTCTTCTTTGATTCATATAGATCAAATATATATTCCGCATATATTTGATTGTTAATAGGATTCCGTTGTACAATCAAGATCAAAATCAGTAGATCAAGAGTGGTATCAAAGATTTGGTGGAGTTCTATACAAGAAATGGATCAAAATTCTATTTTTCTTAGTGCTTGATTGTTGTTTTGAGTGTAATCTCATCATCTATTGCCGTGGATCATTAGAATTAAAAGATTTGTGGTGCAAATTGGGGATTTTTGAAGGATTTTCTTCAAATTTGGAAGGTTTTCCCCCCAAAATTTTGAATTTTGAAGTACAGGTTCGTGAACCAAACCTGTGAATAGCTGAAGCAAAAGGTTCGCTGTTATTGAGAATTTTCTAAGGTTTGTTTAGAGTTTTTGAAGAGGTTCGTTGAAGGTTTTCTTCAAAGGTTCGTTTGCCTCAAGATTGGTGAGATCAGGTTTGTCTCAAGGTTCGTGAGATCAGGTTTGTCTCAAGGTTCATTGCATCAGGTTCGTGTGATAAAAGGTTTGCCTCAGGTTCGTTACTTGAGGTTTGTGTCTCCGGTTCGTGAATTGAGGTTCGTTCAGATCAAGGATTGTTGGAGGTTCGCCTGGTAGTTAGGTTCATGAAGTGAAGTTGTCATCGGAGGTTCACTGATTAAAAATGTAAATACCATGGCTGAGATGTCTGCTGCTGTAGCTAGTCAGAATTGTAAGATACATAACATTCTAATTAGTGAAACTGAGGTTGGAAGTACAAACAAAGTTCCAAAGTTACTTGATTTGACAAATTACGAGAACTAGAAAGGAAGGTTTGAAACACATCTAAATGGAACTGACACTAATCTGTGGAAAAGGATTTTATCACCTTATGAAAGACCTAAGGTGGTGGGGATAGATTTGGATCAAACCCTTGAGAGATTGGATGTTGATCAGAGAAAGAAATACGATTCTGAGAAGAAAGCTTACTGGATGCTGAGCCAAGCAATCACTAATCAGATACTTCATCAACTTGACGAACACAAAACCTCATATAATTTGTGGAATGCTTTGAAAGCAAGGATTGAGGGAAATACCAAGTCAAAGAAGATGAAAGCCACCACTATATGTAAAGAGTTTGAGAACTTCAATTTTATTGGCAATGAGAATCTTGAAGCCTTAATAACAAGATATAGGCATTTATTGAGGGAAGTCAGGAAGTGTGGAATTGAATACACTGAAGAGGAAAAGATAGATTGCTTTGCAGATGCGTTGCCTGAAAAGTGGAATTCATTGGTGCTAATTTTGATAGAAAATCACCAGGAATGACATTGGCGGAATTTGTCACACCCCGAGCCGGCGGGGTTGGATCGGAGTCCCCGTCGGGCGGAAGGTTCCCGGGGCATGATATCGCGGATGATAATCGTGATGATCAGATTGTTTACATAGCATCAATGTTAAGAATAACTAAAGCACAATCAAACATTTAACTAGGATTACAAAGTTAAATTACAATATCAATGTTCAGTAATTTAACCCGGTAAACCTAACAAAAGAATCATATGTTTCCTATCTTGTATCTATACAAGATATCAAAAGTGATTCACATCCTTAGCTAAATATGTGCTTCTTCAAAAGTCTACTAGGTCTGCTAACTGGCATCCTAGTATGCAGTCCAAAAGCTTAAGCTTATTCCTGTGCGTCACCTGAGAAAGCATGTAAGAAAACAAAGTCAACACAATGGTTGGTGAGTTCATGGAGTTTATAAGTTTAAAATAAAATAGCTTTAGCAAACCTCTTTCGGTAAAACTTTAACCTCATTAACAACACCTGTATCATCCAACTCGGTATGCTTATGTATAGGGCATACCCCTGAGTCGAGCCTACGACCCGCCCAGACGCCGTCCCACCACATACTAAGTCACATAGGACATTGTTATTAATGATAATTAAGCATTTTACCTATCATTCGATTCATTCCTCATCATAGCTTTAGTTTACTGTCTCAAAGTTTACAAGTGTATAGCATTCGTATGTAATAGCTTCAATATTCGTTTAAAAGCATCATGTTTAAAGTTTATGATATTGACCCAAAAGCATTCATGTTTCCCCTAGGTAACAACCTTAATCTCATTAACACCACCTGTATCATCCAACTCGGTATGCTTATGTATAGGGCATACCCCTGAGTCGAGCCTACGACCCGCCCAGACGCCGTCCCACCACATACTAAGCCACATAGGACATTGCTGTTAATGATAATTAAGCGTCTTACCTACCATCTATTTCGTTTATAGCTTTAGCATTATGTTTAAGTTTATAGCATGAGTGAACATTGAGGAATCACTGTATGGCAAGCACTGAGAGGCCATAAGTCTACCCCTCAAGTCCCGACTATAAAGGTCACCCTATGGCAAGCACTGAGAGACCATAATAGGTGCCTTCAAGTCCCGACTGTGAAGAACACATGAAGGCAAGCACTGAGAGACCAACTATTGTTCTTCCATAGTCAATAGTTTATAGCATCCAATGTTTAACAACCGGAGAGGCAAGCACTGAGAGGCCAAACCGTTGTTTTAGCTTATCAAGTTTATAGCTTTTAAGTTTAGCAACCGGAGAGGCAAGCACTGAGAGGCCAAACCGTTGCTTTTGCATAACAAGTTTATAGCTTTTAAGTTTAGCAACCGGAGAGGCAAGCACTGAGAGGCCAAACCGCTGCTTTTGCATAACACGTTTATAGCTTACAAAAGTTTTAAAGCATCCGTAGTTTTAAGCATATAGTTTATAGCATAAATGTTAAGCATCTAGTTTAAGTATATAGTTTATAGCATAAGCATCAAGCGTATGGTTTAAGAATATAGTTTATAGCATAAGCATCAAGAGTAGCGTTTAAGAATATAGCTTAGAGCATAAGTAGTAAGAGTATAGTTTAAGAATATAGTTTATAGTATAAGCTTCAAGAATATAGTTTAAGAATATAGTTTAAGAATATAGTTTATAGCATAAGCTTCAAGAATATAGTTTAAGAATATAGTTTAAGAATATAGTTTATAGCATAAGCTTCAAGAATATAGCTTCAAGAATATAGTTTAAGAATATAGTTTAAGAATAAATTAAGCTTCTAGTTTGCAACATAAGCATCAATCACCAAGTTTAAGCATATTGTTGTAGCATAAGCATCAAGTCTCCTAAGCATCCCACATATGTTTTCAAGCCTCAATTTTAAAGTATAAGTTTCAAGGCTATTGCTTTTCAAGTATTCTAAGTTCTAGCATAAGTTTCAACATAAGTATCATGTTTGTGTTTAAAGCATTAAATAACATTTCAAGAGTTTTAGGAAAATGTTTAACATGCTTCTCAGTCCCGAAGTAAAACAAATAAATTTGAAAAGGGACAAATGAACTCACCTTATGTCCGTAGTGTTTGACTAAGTAGAATAAGAATGCACGCGCTCTTTGTTTGCTCTTGAGATAATGTTCACGCTCCTGTATTGATTTAATGATATTTGTAACTTATAAGTATGAGTTGTATTGATTCGTGCGCGTGTAAGAGTTAATGTTAGCCCTATCGTTGGCTAACACCAACAAGTCTCGTTCGTCATTCGGCCCTTGCTTACTTGAGGTTACTATTGCATTATCATCATATCATAAGTTTATCACACTTACTGTCATCTGTGATTTCAAAATGATTTGTGACATCTTAGTTGTAAAACTTTCAAGCGTATAGTTTCTCAATTCCTTCATCATTGTATGAAAATCCTTATACCTTTCATTGCACATTATTTAACATTATTTAGTTTTAAGTATTAGATTGCACCCTAGCAAATGGGCCGAATAAGGCTAGATGGGCCTCATGTGTTAATGGGTTAACTAGTTGGGCAGCGTATCAATAAAGTGGGCCAATTGAGTTGGGCTTTAGACCAAGATGATTACAACAAGTTGGTTACTATTGTTGGGCCGAGGGGAATTGGGCTTTGGGCCAATGGTCACACGTGGTTGAGTTATTCAAGTGGGCCGATTAAGGGTATTGGACCATAGCAATGCATAGGGCCTCGTTTAATTGAGATGGGCCGAAGGGAATTTCTGGGCCAAGGTAATTTAGCCAAAAATTATGTTGTTGGGCCGAAGTAAAAAAATGGGTTAGGCTGAGAGGACTGAAACTGTTTTAGGGTTATTGGGCTGCTTCTATGTTGGGCCTAAGAAGTTAGTCGGTCGAGACAATCAAGTTTGCAAACCGTGGTGTCCAGCGAACCCTTTTTACAACAGGATCTAAGGTTCGGCCATGTTAGGGTGGACACACAAGTTCGGCTCTCCTGCAGTCCTAGGTTCGTAGTCATGTGTGCAAGGTTCGTAGGCCAAAACTTCGCTCGAGGGTTCGTCTGGGACATCTTGGTTGAGAATGGTTCGGCCAAAGCAACAAGGGTTCGCTGTTGATGGGTTCGTTGCTGTAGTAGGTTCGTGACCAGGTGAGGGTTCGTAGAGACCAAGGGTTCGCCCCAGAAGGTTCGAGATGACTGGGTTCGGTGCTGCTCAAAACTGAACTAGGGTTCGGCCTTGTACATCACGAACCTGTCAAGCAACCATCCCATCTCGTCCCTTTGTCGTTTCCAGTCGCACCACCACCATCAAGGTGATGTGACGGTGGTCTACACTTGTTCACTAGATGCTAGATCACAAGGGTTAACCGGTTTAATGGTTGAGTCGGGTATAGGGTAGAAAACCCTATTTTCGTTGATTTTCACAACATCATACCTCGAATTCTAGTGAGTAACAGCCCCGATCTGTTGTACTTTCATGTAGAGGACGTCGATAGCTACGCGTGGGTTCAAGAATCACCCAAATTGGTGGAGAAATGAGAGAGTTATGGTGTTTTGAAGGTGGTTTGGTGGTGGTTCTTGATCTTGGCCGGAATTTTGAGAGAGAAAGAGAAGGTGTGAATGTTAAATGAGAGAAATACTCTCATTTAACCTATTTATATCACGTGTGGGTTCCGGGTTCGTTTTGGTTGCTCGGTTCACGTTTTCGTCGCCTATTCGGCACGTTACGCGTATTTTATAAATTTAAATAAAATGATTTTCTTAAACTACTTGGATGGTTATTTATTTCTAAAAAATTATTTTAAATGTCATTACATTTATTTATTTATCAAATTAAAATATTTTACGCGTTGTTATTAAATTTTCGGATTTCGTTAGTTTGCTTCGCGATTTATTAAAATAGTTTTGTTTAATTTTGATTTATGATGAGTTTCAAAATTGTAAAATAAGAAATATTATATTTCTTTAAAATTATGATCGTTCGTATCGTTATTCGTTTTCGTTACTGTTTCGTCAGATCGCGTCGCCATCGCGCGTATTCGTTCGAATCGTCATTCGAACGAACACGTCGATGGTTTGGCTTTCTGATTCTTGTTTTCTACCGCTAAGTCATTATTTCAGAACGTTAAACTATCAGAATTATTCGTACAGATCGTCACCTACACGAATAACTCGTCAGTTTAGTATTCCGTAACAATAACCGTTATGGTTTTGTTTTGTTTCACCTCACATACGTTTATACACAATAGTATCAAATCAAGTATTTATGTTTCAACACTGCGTTTTCTGACATGTTTCTGACTGTTAAACCCTAAGGTTTCAGTCAGTTTCAGACAATCGTTTAATAGTTTCATGCTTATCAGAAATGTATCAATAGCACAACATAGTTTCCCGTAAGATGTATCTGAGTTACTGTACAAGTTACTGTACAGTTTACTGTTCCGGTAACGATTCCGGCACAGATGTTACAGTCTCCCCTTGTTAAAGAAATTTCGTCCCGAAATTTAAAAGTTATTATCGGATCCTATTCTTTCTATAACAATGGGAAAACTTTGGTCAATGTGATATCCTTACGCTCCCAGATTAAACTCTAGGTTGCGTTTGGAATTTCCTACATATAGCTTCAAAGTTTTTCTAGTCTTATTGCTCATAGTCGTCTTATCGTTATTGCTTCCTTAATCCCTGTGTAGCTCTAACACTTCATTGTTTAAACTAACCGATACTATGAGCATCAGCTGTTACCCAACTTTAGTGTTAGTTATGGCTTCCTACGTATGTTATGTGCATTAACCAGGGATTCTTCCTTTGCTTCTAGTGAGTTAAAAGTATTCCTAAGTTTCATGGAATATTCATGTGATTGTACTAAGAGGAACAAGTTAAGCTTCTTGTATGTACTGATATCAAATGAAACAAGCACTTATGATTTAAAACATATCACATACCAGTACCCATCCTTGGCATACTTTTGTCTTATATTCGTAACTGAGTTCCCTGTCTGCTTATGTAGCTTAACTATGATTCCAGCATAATTCCACATTCATCCTTTCTTAACATCCTAGAATTTAAGTTCTCTATGTTAAGAAATTCGATTTCTATGAAGTCTAGATGGTGAGTAAAAGCTTATATTCTAGCTTTGGCATTTTGAACCCTTATGGCTTTTAATGTTCTTATTAGATAAGGTTCTCTTCATAATTACAGTAGTTAGCTGCAATTACGAATTACCCTATCTTTATTTAATCCTTTAATGCTTATGTGACCTAAGGAATTCTTGGGTCACTAGTTCGATTATCTTATCAGCACCAAGTTTACTTACAGTTACCTTAGATTTATTGTTTCTAAAATTACAACAAATCATGCATTTCTAGTTAACACATCAATAAATAATTCATCGCAACTTAATGAAATTTGCATACCTATGGGGTCACTGGACTCCGAGTGATCTCCAGGAGCTGGTAAAGCAAGCACTTCCTCAGTGATTTCTGTGTCAGCGGGAGGCCTCCTCCTAGGGTAGTCCCTCGCAAAATGTCCGAGCATTCCGCACGTGTAGCAGTTGTGGTTATGTTGAGAGGGAGTAGAGGTACTTGCTCTTCGTTCCTGTTTCCTAGTGGAAATAAGCCGACACCGTTGGATCCAGTGTCCGTATTTCCCACAATTCAGGCAGTGTCTACAAGGTTTCTCCTCGTCATGGTGAAAACCACATTTGGCACATTTTGGAAATGTTCCAAAATATTGACAGGGAATATGGGTAATGGGTGTCCTGCATTGTTGTACCCAATGGCATGTTCTCCCACAGCGGGTGCACTGCACACATGGGAGTTCAGCTCGATGATAATTACGACAAACTGGGCAGTGAGGGGTTTTTCCCACGCATTGGGCACTCATCCCCGAAATCGGACCAGGCAGGATTTGACTGATGGGTGTAGCGTCAATGTAGTTCACAGTTCTCTTTCGTCTTTTTGCAGTACGTCGTTTAGGTTTGTTGCTGGTTTCTCTTTCCTCCGGTTCATCTTTCTTCTCAGAAAGGAGTGGAAAGTTCCTAGCAAACTCCTCACTGTTTCGGATCCGGGTGATGATTCCAGGAAGAACCGCCATCAACTCTTCAGTGATCAGAGTTGCGAGTGCATCGATCGCTGGGTCTATCTCCTGTGAAGGGAGAGACGGTGATGGTTGTCTTCTCGGTGACATTCTGATCGTAACCAATAGGATATCAGTTAGTGCAATGATCGAATGCAGAAGACATAATGCAAGTAATCTCCTAATTCCTATGTTCTCTACATGAAGGGTCCCTAAGTTATAGTCTAGGTCAAACCATTTATGTAATGACCTATTATTCTCTATAGCCTTGAGCTCTGATACCAATCTGTCACACCCCGAGCCGGCGGGGTTGGATCGGAGTCCCCGTCGGGCGGAAGGTTCCCGGGGCATGATATCGCGGATGATAATCGTGATGATCAGATTGTTTACATAGCATCAATGTTAAGAATAACTAAAGCACAATCAAACATTTAACTAGGATTACAAAGTTAAATTACAATATCAATGTTCAGTAATTTAACCCGGTAAACCTAACAAAAGAATCATATGTTTCCTATCTTGTATCTATACAAGATATCAAAAGTGATTCACATCCTTAGCTAAATATGTGCTTCTTCAAAAGTCTACTAGGTCTGCTAACTGGCATCCTAGTATGCAGTCCAAAAGCTTAAGCTTATTCCTGTGCGTCACCTGAGAAAGCATGTAAGAAAACAAAGTCAACACAATGGTTGGTGAGTTCATGGAGTTTATAAGTTTAAAATAAAATAGCTTTAGCAAACCTCTTTCGGTAAAACTTTAACCTCATTAACAACAGCTGTATCATCCAACTCGGTATGCTTATGTATAGGCATACCCCTGAGTCGAGCCTACGACCCGCCCAGACGCCGTCCCACCACATACTAAGTCACATAGGACATTGTTATTAATGATAATTAAGCATTTTACCTATCATTCGATTCATTCCTCATCATAGCTTTAGTTTACTGTCTCAAAGTTTACAAGTGTATAGCATTCGTATGTAATAGCTTCAATATTCGTTTAAAAGCATCATGTTTAAAGTTTATGATATTGACCCAAAACCATTCATGTTTCCCCTAGGTAACAACCTTAATCTCATTAACACCACCTGTATCATCCAACTCGGTATGCTTATGTATAGGGCATACCCCTGAGTCGAGCCTACGACCCGCCCAGACGCCGTCCCACCACATACTAAGTCACATAGGACATTGCTGTTAATGATAATTAAGCTTCTTACCTACCATCTATTTCGTTTATAGCTTTAGCATTATGTTTAAGTTTATAGCATGAGTGAACATTGAGGAATCACTGTATGGCAAGCACTGAGAGGCCATAAGTCTACCCCTCAAGTCCCGACTATAAAGGTCACCCTATGGCAAGCACTGAGAGACCATAATAGGTGCCTTCAAGTCCCGACTGTGAAGAACACATGAAGGCAAGCACTGAGAGACCAACTATTGTTCTTCCATAGTCAATAGTTTATAGCATCCAATGTTTAACAACCGGAGAGGCAAGCACTGAGAGGCCAAACCGTTGTTTTAGCTTATCAAGTTTATAGCTTTTAAGTTTAGCAACCGGAGAGGCAAGCACTGAGAGGCCAAACCGTTGCTTTTGCATAACAAGTTTATAGCTTTTAAGTTTAGCAACCGGAGAGGCAAGCACTGAGAGGCCAAACCGCTGCTTTTGCATAACACGTTTATAGCTTACAAAAGGTTTAAAGCATCCGTAGTTTTAAGCATATAGTTTATAGCATAAATGTTAAGCATCTAGTTTAAGTATATAGTTTATAGCATAAGCATCAAGCGTATGGTTTAAGAATATAGTTTATAGCGTAAGCATCAAGAGTAGCGTTTAAGAATATAGCTTAGAGCATAAGTAGTAAGAGTATAGTTTAAGAATATAGTTTATAGTATAAGCTTCAAGAATATAGTTTAAGAATATAGTTTAAGAATATAGTTTATAGCATAAGCTTCAAGAATATAGTTTAAGAATATAGTTTATAGCATAAGCTTCAAGAATATAGCTTCAAGAATATAGTTTAAGAATATAGTTTAAGAATAAATTAAGCTTCTAGTTTGCAACATAAGCATCAATCACCAAGTTTAAGCATATTGTTGTAGCATAAGCATCAAGTCTCCTAAGCATCCCACATATGTTTTCAAGCCTCAATTTTAAAGTATAAGTTTCAAGGCTATTGCTTTTCAAGTATTCTAAGTTCTAGCATAAGTTTCAACATAAGTATCATGTTTATGTTTAAAGCATTAAATAACATTTCAAGAGTTTTAGGAAAATGTTTAACATGCTTCTCAGTCCCGAAATAAAACAAATAAATTTGAAAAGGGACAAATGAACTCACCTTATGTCCGTAGTGTTTGACTAAGTAGAATAAGAATGCACGCGCTCTTTGTTTGCTCTTGAGATAATGTTCACGCTCCTGTATTGATTTAATGATATTTGTAACTTATAAGTATGAGTTGTATTGATTCGTGCGCGTGTAAGAGTTAATGTTAGCCCTATCGTTGGCTAACACCAACAAGTCTCGTTCGTCATTCGGCCCTTGCTTACTTGAGGTTACTATTGCATTATCATCATATCATAAGTTTATCACACTTACTGTCATCTGTGATTTCAAAATGATTTGTGACATCTTAGTTGTAAAACTTTCAAGCGTATAGTTTCTCAATTCCTTCATCATTTTATGAAAATCCTTATACCTTTCATTGCACATTATTTAACATTATTTAGTTTTAAGTGTTAGATTGCACCCTAGCAAATGGGCCGAATAAGGCTAGATGGGCCTCATGTGTTAATGGGTTAACTAGTTGGGCAGCGTATCAATAAAGTGGGCCAATTGAGTTGGGCTTTAGACCAAGATGATTACAACAAGTTGGTTACTATTGTTGGGCCAAGGGGAATTGGGCTTTGGGCCAATGGTCACACGTGGTTGGGTTATTCAAGTGGGCCGATTAAGGGTATTGGACCATAGCAATGCATAGGGCCTCGTTTAATTGAGATGGGCCGAAGGGAATTTCTGGGCCAAGGTAATTTAGCCAAAAATTATGTTGTTGGGCCGAAGTAAAAAAATGGGTTAGGCTGAGAGGACTGAAACTGTTTTAGGGTTATTGGGCTGCTTCTATGTTGGGCCTAAGAAGTTAGTCGATCAAGACAATCAAGTTTGCAAACCGTGGTGTCCAGCGAACCCTTTTTACAACAGGATCTAAGGTTCGGCCATGTTAGGGTGGACACACAAGTTCGGCTCTCCTGCAGTCCTAGGTTCGTAGTCATGTGTGCAAGGTTCGTAGGCCAAAACTTCGCTCGAGGGTTCGTCTGGGACATCTTGGTTGAGAATGGTTCGGCCAAAGCAACAAGGGTTCGCTGTTGATGGGTTCGTTGCTGTAGTAGGTTCGTGACCAGGTGAGGGTTCGTAGAGACCAAGGGTTCGCCCCAGAAGGTTCGAGATGACTGGGTTCGGTGCTGCTCAAAACTGAACTAGGGTTCGGCCTTGTACATCACGAACCTGTCAAGCAACCATCCCATCTCGTCCCTTTGTCGTTTCCAGTCGCACCACCACCATCAAGGTGATGTGACGGTGGTCTACACTTGTTCACTAGATGCTAGATCACAAGGGTTAACCGGTTTAATGGTTGAGTCGGGTATAGGGTAGAAAACCCTATTTTCGTTGATTTTCACAACATCATACCTCGAATTCTAGTGAGTAACAGCCCCGATCTGTTGTACTTTCATGTAGAGGACGTCGATAGCTACGCGCGTGTTCAAGAATCACCCAAATTGGTGGAGAAATGAGAGAGTTATGGTGTTTTGAAGGTGGTTTAGTGGTGGTTCTTGATCTT
The DNA here is from genome assembly GCA_009363875.1 of Mikania micrantha. Taxonomy (NCBI): domain Eukaryota; kingdom Viridiplantae; phylum Streptophyta; class Magnoliopsida; order Asterales; family Asteraceae; genus Mikania; species Mikania micrantha. The sequence continues at coordinate 33,868,036 of CM018698.1, read as the reverse complement.
GGCCGGAATTTTGAGACAGAAAGAGAAGGTGTGAATGTTAAATGAGAGAAATACTCTCATTTAACCTATTTATATCACGTGTGGGTTCCGGGTTCGTTTTGGTTGCTCGGTTCACGTTTTCGTCGCCTATTCGGCACGTTACGCGTATTTTATAAATTTAAATAAAATGATTTTCTTAAACTACTTGGATGGTTATTTATTTCTAAAAAATTATTTTAAATGTCATTACATTTATTTATTTATCAAATTAAAATATTTTACGCGTTGTTATTAAATTTTCGGATTTCGTTAGTTTGCTTCGCGATTTATTAAAATAGTTTTGTTTAATTTTGATTTATGATGAGTTTCAAAATTGTAAAATAAGAAATATTATATTTCTTTAAAATTATGATCGTTCGTATCGTTATTCGTTTTCGTTACCGTTTCGTCAGATCGCGTCGCCATCGCGCGTATTCGTTCGAATCGTCATTCGAACGAACACGTCGATGGTTTGGCTTTCTGATTCTTGTTTTCTACCGCTAAGTCATTATTTCAGAACGTTAAACTATCAGAATTATTCGTACAGATCGTCAACTACACGAATAACTCGTCAGTTTAGTATTCCGTAACAATAACCGTTATGGTTTTGTTTTGTTTCACCTCACATACGTTTATACACAATAGTATCAAATCAAGTATTTATGTTTCAACACTGCGTTTTCTGACATGTATCTGACTGTTAAACCCTAAGGTTTCAGTCAGTTTCAGACAATCGTTTAATAGTTTCATGCTTATCAGAAATGTATCAATAGCACAACATAGTTTCCCGTAAGATGTATCTGAGTTACTGTACAAGTTACTGTACAGTTTACTGTTCCGGTAACGATTCCGTCACAGATGTTACAGAATTTATTCAAAAGGTAGAAGAACAGGAGATGAAAGGTAAGAGAAAAGCGAGAAAAGTGAATGTTACTCAAGATCCTTCTTTATACGGTGCATTTGTGGTTACACCACCTGTTTCTTCTGCAAAGATTCAGACATCATTTGTTTCTAGTAATTCTGATAGTACTTCTGCACCTTCTGCATCTGCAAGTTCTAGTTCATCTTATTATGGGAAAGAGAAGAAGTCTGACTCAATAACAACTCCTGTTCAGCTGAATACAACAAATCTGGGGAAAGTAACTGTAGAGGCAGTTCGGGATCATATGTCAATTTTGTCATGTGTAGTCAGTGCTTATGATGAACAAATTGCAGGAAAGATTGGAAACTTAAATCATACATTTGAAGATTATGACCAAATTGATGATGACGAAATGGAGTTGTTTGACACTCAATGGGCATTGGCAAGTGTGATCAGAAGAATAAATATATATGAAAAGAAAACTAGGAAGAAATTCACTTTTGATCGAAACACCAAGTTTGGATTTAATCCAAAGACTACTCAGTGTTACAATTGTGGTGAGTTAGGCCATTTGGCGACAGAATGCAAAAATCCGAAGAAGCAGGGAAATTTAAACCCTTTCAAACTTAAAGAAGCTTATCAGAAGAAGAAAGAAAAGTCTGAAGAGTCATCGAAAGCTTTAGTGAGTCAAGCTGATGAAGGTTATGATTGGGGAAAGCAATATGATGAGTTGATGGGTGCTTTTATGGCTTCATTGGATGAAGACACAATCAAAGGCAAAGAGAAGGTTGATGAGGTACATGATGATCTGTTAGAGATCATTGATAAATTGAAAGAGACGAATGCTCAGTTTACTGCTGAACTACATAAGCTAACAAGAAGCTAATTTCAAGAGAAAAAGCTATTGACAAAAAGATAATTGATTTAGGAAAAGAAAATGAAGAGTTGAAAATCAAATTTTTACAAAATAATCATATCGTTTCTGTGCATCTAGAATCAGTGCAAAAGCTGAAAGTTCATTTATCAGCATCAAAAGCAGAAGCTGAAATGAACAAGAGCAAGCTTGAAAATTATCAAAATTCTTAGTATGTCATCGTTTACTTTGCTGCCATGCAAAGATCATCAAATGATACTACTGGATTAGGTTTTCATGCAGTACCACCTCCTCCCAGCTATGTTTCAAGACCACAAATTGATCCGAATTTGGAAGTTCATCATGTTTCTTTGGATGAACATCGGTCTGAACATGTTGTTGCAAGTGCTGGAGGTTCATCATCTGATGAAATTGTGTCTCTTGATAGTGATGCTCCTATTATTGAAGACATCACTGAATCAGAATAGTCACACGATATTTTGAGACAGAATGGTTATCAAGTTAAAACTGGTGATAAAAAGAGTCTGAAGTCTCAGAAGTCAAAAGTTGAGATGAAATCAGTTGAGAAGGTGGTGATTAAACCAAATCTAGTTTCCAAACCAGTGATGAAAACCAAAACAACCACTACTCTCAAACCGATTGTATATGTAAAGTCATCTACTACACATCAAGGAGAGTCTAGTGGTATTATTCAAAAGCATAATGTGATTTCTAAAAAGGTTGACTAAGTGGATTTTTTCTTTGATAAGTTTAGAGTTGGACATAAAGACAAATCAAAGAATTTTCAAAATAAAAAGACTAATTCAAAGATAAAATCAACTGGTTTGAGAAACATATTCTCATCTGCAAAGGTTGCTTCTAAACCTTTCAGTTCATCAAAATATTAGGATGAACCAAAACCAAAGAATCATCTGAAAGATAAAAAATGTTACCGTTGTGGTAAATTTGGTCATCTGATTGCTGATTGTGATTTGGATTTCAGTTCTACTGATTGTAGCAGCTTTTGGTCCTTTTCACCAATAGAAACACGAAAGTGTTTTACTTGTTGTCGAAAAGGACATATTTCTGCTAATTGTCCAAACAACAAAATCAGAAAGAGTTCAGATGATAAGAGTTGGGTGAATAGATCTGGTGCAAGTCCTAGGAAAGTGAAACCTAGTGAAGAAGAAATGAGAGTTCTTCGGAAATTTGATCCTGATTGTCTTTGGGTGAAAGAAGAAATTAATCAGAAGAAATGAGTTTTTCATAACAAAAGAAATGTGAAAAAGCTTGTAAAAATTGTGACATCATCTGATGATGATTCTTTTAACAAGGCATCTTCAAAATCATTTTCAAAACCATCTTTTAAGTCAAAATCATTTTGGAAATTGAAAAACAGGTCAGGTGATCAAATTTCTAGGAAGGAAAGTGGAAACAGTGATGATGGGTCTTCGAGTAGTTCATCACAACAGAATGGCAGGGGTCCATTCAGGGAGACTCGACGCCGAAATGGCGGGGTCATCCCTTTTGTTGAAGTGGATGTTCACGGCACATGACTGGAGAGTTGAATTTGTTGAAGGACTTCAAGCAAATAAAAGGAAGTTATGTGAACTTTGCAGGAGACAAAGGAGGTCATATTACTGGGTTGGGTAGTTTGACGAATGGAAAAGTTTCATTTGATAATGTTAAATTCTACAAAGAATTAGCTAACAATTTATTAAGTGTTTCACAGATTTGTGACAAAGGATACAAAGTGATGTTTGATAAAGACAGGTGTTATGTGCTTAAGCAAGGATTTCAGATTCCTAAGGAGTGGATTCTGATGACTGCTAATCGGAGCAAAGATTTATATGTACTTGACATGGCGAAGGCAGAGACAGTGAATAATGTGGAGACTTGTTTGGTGTCCAAGGCAACAGAGCAAGATACACGTTCTTGGCATCGAAGGATGGGACATATTCATATTAGGAAGATGAATTATCCTGTACACAATCATTTAGTTGAGGGTGTACCGGTTAAACACTTTAAACTTCCTGATGTGTGTGTGTCATGCAAAAAGGATAAACAGAAAAGGAAGTCACAAAAACAAAAACGATGTTTTCTATTGATAAGCCACTTGAACATCTTCACATGGATTTGTTTGGACCAATCAATGTGAAAAGTATAGGTGGTGAATCGTATTGTTTTGTGGTGACTGATGACTTTTCTAGATTTTCATGGGTAATGTCCTTAAAGCATAAATCTGATACTTATGAAAACTTTGTGTTGTTGATCAATAGGTTGGAGACATTGTGTAAGTTGAGAGTAAGGCGTGTACGTTCAGATAATGGGATTGAGTTTAAGAATCATCAAATGGAAGAATTTTGTGATTCAAAGGGCATTCAGCAGCAATTCAGTGCACCATATGAACCTCAAATGAATAATGTAGCTGAAAGAAAGAACAGAACGTTGATTGAATATGCAAGAACGATGCTAGCTGATTCTAAACTACCAATTACATTTTGGAATGAAGCTGTGGCTACAGCTTGTTTTACTCTTAACAGAGTTTTGATTGTTAAAAGACACAATAAAACATGCTATGAACTGCATCAGAATCGAAAGCCTAATTTGGAACACTTGGAACCTTTTGGGACTCCTTGTACCATGCTAAAGAAAGATTCAACATTCAATTCTAAAGTTTAAGAGGGTTTCTTTCTTGGCTATAGTCTTCCTACCAAAAACGTGTTTAATAAACGTACCGGTGTTGTAGAATTATGGTATCATGTGGATGTTCAAAGACATACACCTATACCAGACGGAAAAGGACCAGATTGGCTTTTTGATTATGATAAATTGTTTGAGTCTTTTAATTTGTCTCCAAATGTTTCTGATGATGAAATAACCTTACTAATGTTATATGATTTGCAGAATTCTGAAGATGAAGGTATTTCTCATCATTCTGAGGATGGTAATCATACTCCACATGAGGAAGGTGTTTCAGAAGTAATTAATGATGATTGGTCATTGGATGATGATCAAGATGTTTTTGAAGATGCTATTTCTCATGATCAAGACATTGATCAGAATATTACAAATCTGAATCTTAATGTGGAAGTCCCGCAAGTGCCTGTCACTAGAGTTCATGTAAATCATCCTGTTGATCAGATCATCGGAAATCCAGCTGCTGGAGTACAGACACGACATCAAGTCACAAATGACGAGAGTTTATATTTTGAGTTAGAAAGAACTCAGGGAACTCAAGAGCTCTGGATGCATTCTGCATTTATTTCTCAGATATAGCCAAAGACTGTAATTGAAGCGTTGTGTTAGCCTGCCTGGGTGGAGGCTATGCAAGAAGAGTTAAATCAGTTTCAGAAGTTGGGTGTTTTGCATCTAGTTGATTTGCCAAAAGGCAAGAAGAAAATTGGCACTAGATGGGTGTTAAGATGCAAACGAGATGATCGAGGCGTAATTGTTCGCAACAAAGCTCGTTTAGTGGTTCAAGGTTTCAAACAAGTTGAAGGAATTGATTCACTGAAGTGTTTGCCCCTGTGGCGTGGTTAGAAGCAATTAGACCTTTTCTTGCTTTTGCTGCTCACAAGAAATTTAAAGTTTTTCAGTTGGATGTCAAGTCTGCATTTCTGGATGGTTCTTTAAAGAAAGCAGTGTATGTTTGTCAGCCACCGGGCTTTGAGGATCCTATCCACCGGGATTAGGTTTACCTCTTGGACAAAGCACTGTATGGTCTACATCAGGCTCCGCGTGCCTGGTATGAGACGTTATCGATTCACCTTATTGAACACGGGTTCAATAGGGGTCAGATTAACAAAACCCAAAGTGTCACATCTGATTGCAGTCAAGAGAATTCTTCGTTACCTGAAGGGTACACATGACACCGGTCTGTGGTATCCTATGGATGATAAGTTTTCCTTCAATGCCTACAGTGACTCCGACTATGGAGGATGTAAGACATATGCGAAATCCACAACTGGAGGTGCACAATTCTCGTGGGAGCGTTTAGTTTCTTGGCAGTGTAAAAAGAAAACATCTGTTGCTACTTTGACCTGTGAGGCTGAGTACGTAGCGGATGCCAGTTGTTGTTCACAAGTTTTGTGAATACAACAACAAATGAGAGACTATGGTTTGAATTTTCTTACAACCCCAGTTCATGCTGATAACGAGGCTGCTATTGCTATCACAAAGAATCCTGTGTATCATTCATGTTCTAAACACATTGATATTAGGTTTCATTTCATACGCGGTTGCTATGAAAAGAAACTTATTGATGTGGTGAAGATACACACAAATGAGCAAAGAGCAGATCTTCTCACCAAGGCCTTTGATAAAAATCGTTTCGAGTATCCACTCAAATTAAATGGGATTCGGGTTATGGGTGAGGTAATATCAAATCAATTTCCATCATAATCAATTTTTCTTGAATTAACATCAGATATTTTAGTTTGTTTAGTTTGTTTTGTGTTTTAGTTTTTAGGGGGGGGGGGATTTTGAAAAACTTAAAAAACATTTGAAAAATCAAAAACACAAAAACATTTAAAAAATTAAAATTCTGAGAAATTGATTCGACCAAATGAGAAATGATAGTACATTGTAACAGTTAGAAGCACATCTGTATCATATTATAACATAAACATAAAGAGCAGTTACAATTACTTAGTATGATATGTTGGTAGGTTTATAACTTAGTTAAGATAACATTTGGCAAAATTTTGATTATGCTTTATGAGAAACAGATGCTTAGAATACGGTACTCAGTTTTGTCCTGAATGAGTGGTAATTAATCTTACAAAATGTTTCTTGAACAAAAGTTAAATTACTAGTTTTGATCATGTGTTTAATTTTCAAAAGAAATTCTAATTTTTTATTTTTTTTTAGTTTAAAGCAGAAACATTCTTTGTGTATACTTGCGTATCGACCTGATTGTTATATCTTTAAATGATTTAAGTTTGTTTTCTTGGTTATTGATTAAGTTTTGGACAATCTCTACGTATATGAGAATATCAATCTGATTGTTAAAAGCTTAATCTTAAATTATTGTTTTGTTCATTTTCTGGATCATCTGACCATACGTAAGTATCGACCTTGATTCCAAGATTTTGAACAAATTCAAATTGTTTTATATTTTGTTATTTTTCAAAAGAAATTATGTTTTGTTTTTGCTTGGTCAAGCTAGTTAAAATAGAAATATATTGTTTCAAGAACATTATTGTTTGATTAGTTATTCATAAATCGGGGATGTGTTCAAGTAAATGTAAAACATAAAGTATTTGATTGTTTTGTTTTTATTTTATATCTTATCTAAGTAATTAAACTTAAAGAGGTTTTATACTGACAATCATCTTTGAATTGAAATTTGTTGTTAAATATGTTCATTAGTTCAATCAAGTGTATTGATAACTGTAATACAATATGATCTCATGTCTGGATCTTTCTTAAACAAAAATATGTGATTGTTTTGTTAGTTTATATTTCATAGTTAGATTTGTTATATTTGTAGTGTGTTTGTTTTAAAATTGCTTTGTTTTAAAATATGTGATTGTTATGTTAAATCAATAAGTTTTGATTATTTGTTTTTAACTTTGAAACATTAAAACATTGCTTTGTTTGAAATTTTAAATAAAATTAAATTTCAAAAGGTTTGCTTTGAGGTTCGTCTGAGAGGTTTGTGAGTAGTTCGTTGAACAGGTTTGTCCAATAGGTTCGTTGATCAGGTTCGTTCAAGAGGTTTTGAACAGGTTCATCAGTGTCACACCCCTGCGCCGCGTGCGGAATCCACGGCGCGGTGACGTATGAACAGTTGAATCATGCACAAGTATTGAATAAGAACAACCACAATGGATTACTACATTTCATAATGTTTAGACAGTTGTTTAGTTACAGACAATCTATCTACCAAAAGAAAGACAACTACAGACCCAAAATATAGTTACAAAATAAGACTCCAAACAAGACAATTAAACAATTAGGATTTAGTGTGTTTCTAATCCATCCTAGCATGTTTCTTCATCTTGTTCTATCTTAATATGGTCTCCTTAGTTGTCCCTGAGAAAGTCTTAAACCTGATTACCTGAAACACGTGAAAAGTAACTGTCAACTATAGACGTAGTTGGTGAGAACAATAGGTTTAATCATTTGTAAACATGAATATATGATATAAGGCATAGGTATGTTAAAGTAATAAATGATTCACATGGATGAGCTGCAACCCAAACTAACATCAAGTAAGAAAATGAGTGTAAACAGTCCAATCACTGTTTGCACGAGAGTCAACATATAATATCAAGTCCCAAAACCACGTTTGGAGTTAGATAATATGTCAACAGTTTTGATAAACCATGCGTAACCGAAATCTGCAGTTAGTTTATAAAACAAATTTAAAAACTAACTGCAGCAATCGGTCTGCCCAAATGTGTGTGTCCGCTTTCCCTTGTTGTGATCACCCAGTACTAACGCTAATGAATCTGATACTTGATGCATTCATAAGTTTGTTTACAACAATAGACACCATGTTTCTGAACCTTACTTTAAACGAACGTGTTAATGCCTTATGTGAAAACATGATTGAAAACCTTGATTTAATCCCATGAATTAAATCCTTAGTTTTTCAATACCGTGAAATGAATCCTCTGATTTGAATACCATAAGTGAATCCCTTGATTTGAACATCACAATGAAACCATTGTTTGAATACCATGTTTGAAACCCTTGATTCAAATACCATGAAATGAATCCTTCGGTTTGAATGTCATGAAATGTGACCTTGTATATTAACAAGGTTTTTAATAGAAAAGTTTATAAAATTCATTATTTAAAAGAACATATCATTTATGAAACCTTTTTAGAAGAATAGTTCAATAGTTTAATAATTCTTTAAAAACGGTTGATAAATTTCCTGAAACAGTTGATAAATCCCTTGGATTTGTAATATGAACCTGAAATGTTGATAGGAATACACACATCTTGTGTAATGAAATACAATTGTAAATGAAAAGTTTGATCACGTGTTCCACCCCAAAACAATTATAAAACAGTAAAAGAGGGGCTAAAGTTCTCACCTGTCTGCAGTAGGCTCTGAACTAAAACAGATAGCAAGTAGCAAACAAGACTTCTAAGTGTTTCCTATATCATTGTAATCATACATAAGATATAAGATTTATAATTGTATAGACCTTGATTCATTGATTGACTAATGTTTACGATTGTTGTGAAAACTTGAAAGTCATGATTGAGTTACTTGTTTGATCATGGGTCCAAGAAAAGAATGTGTGATGTCCTGTTATGCACAACTTGTTTGCACAACATCACATGTGTTTAAGTGTTTGATAAACCATTGATATACTATTGATACACTAATGATTAACATGAAAAATGTATGGATATGTTCAAGCGTTTAGACTCGTGAGATTATGAATTGATCTCTTTATTAGTTTAGGTTAAACTTAACCCAACTAAGATCAATTCATAAACACTTTGTATTGAAGACCACACCATGGGCCATTTAAGTTAACGATGGGCCAATTGAGTGTGGTGTTTGGCCAAGTGAGTGTGATGTTGGCCCAACAACATGTATATAATCCTTGTAACATGCTAAAGACAATATCAACCCGATTAAACTCTTAGTGGGTTGAATGCACTTGGATTGGGCCTAAGAGATTTGGTTGGGCCAATTATTGATCTTAATGGGCCGAAAGCCACTACGTGAATCAAAGGGAATAACATGGGCCAAGTATGATTAAATTGGGCCAAATAGGATTGGCTTGGGCCGAAAGACTTGTGGGCTGCCACCTTAGGCAGCGAACCTTCTTTGGTTCTAGCCTAAGGTTCGCCGGTCATGCACACACCACCAAGGTTCGTTGCATTCTAAGCCCATGAAGGCTCGCCTATGCAAACATAAGGTTTGGCGAGACTAGGGTTCGGCTACATCCCTATGGTTCGTGACTACAAGAAGGTTCGTGGGATGCATGAAGGTTCGGGCAACTAGGGTTCGCTACATGGAGACTTCGGCTGGGTTCGGTAACAGCATGCAAGGGTTCGTTCCTTAGGCATTGGTTCGCTTGCTTGCAAAGGTTCTATGGTTCGGCTAGGCTACATGGTTCGGCAATGCACGAATGTAAACAGCAAGGTTCGTGGACTCCATAGGGTTCGCCGAAGTTGCTCATCCCCATGCAGGTTCGGCTAGAAAACCCTAATAGGTTCGGTTGACATGGCATCATGCAGGTTCGTCTGATCCAGAAAGATTAGTGGCATCAGAAGGGTTCGTCGGAGACATGAAGGCTCGGTACAGGTTCGTGAGGTCGCCTCAGGGTTCGGCTAATGTCCAACGAACCATGCAGGTTCGTGGAGCCTCATTAGGGTTCGGCCAGCTACGGATGAAGGTTCAGCCACCGAACCTGTTACCAGCATCATCACCCTCGTCGAACACCTGGTTCCAGACCTCGATCTAAGCTAACCTAGCATCAGGGAATGTTTCTATGGTTGCGAAAATGGATGTGGTTTGCTAGAACCGGCTAAGTGTCGGGTTTAAACAAGAACACACAAGAAAACCCTATTTCCAGAAATTTTCTTTCGTTCGTACCTCGTTTTTGGCCGGATAAAACCTCCGATCCGTTGTACTTCTGTGTAGAGGCTGTCGAGAGCTTCACGTGGGTTCAAGAATCACCGAAATCCGTTGAGAAACGAAGAAGATATGAACGATTTAAGCTTGGATTTTTAGAGAGAGAATAGGTTCGCGAATTCTAGAGAGAAGGAGTTTGTTGGCCGAAATAAATGAGGGAAATGACCTCTTTCAAAGCTTTTATAGCCCGCGCGGTATTCGGGTCCGTTTCGGTCGCTCGGTTCGCGTTTCCGGAACGTAACGCGTATTTTACGCGGATTAAAATAAAAGAGTTGTTAAACTCATTAAACAGTAACAATTGCGTGTATACCCACAATCGCGTACGTTTTCCGATCGTAGAAAAAATAGTTAAAGCCGTTCACTCGTAATTATAAGTTCAACATTCGTATCATCATGGATCGTCACCCATAACTATACTCAGTCTCGCTTACGCATTACGATTTTGTTTGATTAATTGTCATAATATTCGTCTTAACACTACGCACTAACACTATCCTGTTGTAACACCCCGACCGACGGCGGAATCATCGGGATGCCACGAGGGATGTGTAGATTGTTCAAAAGCTCATGGGCATCTAAATCAAATCATCATATATCATTTAATCAACCACAATCATTACACAAAAATCATGTTCATCATGAATCAAATACATCAAATACACAAAAGATTTAGTTAAACTAACTAAACTCTAATCGCCAGAAATTTAGTTAATTAACTAAGTCCAAGAATCCTATATGATGATGATGTCCAAAATAGAAGAGATCATCCTCTTCATCCTACTTGTCTCCATCACCTGAAACATGTAAGAAATCAAGTGTCAACTACAAAAGTAGTTGGTGAGTAATCATAAGTTTTTATATTTAAAAATGTTTTAGTAAAAATGAGTTTGAAAGTTTATGCTTAAAAGGGTTTTATAAAATGCTTTGTTTTAAAACGAGTATAAAACTTATGATCTTCTTGAGAAAATCCATATGAATACCTGTATGAGATAATCCAACACACGTCCATCAATTCAATGACCAAACACACACACAATCACATAACCACATAACCAATCAATCATAATCAATCACAAATAATCATAATCAAATATAGATAATCAATCCACAAACTAATCAACCAATCTCATCAACCATATTCTCAAATAATGTTCGTGACTATACATGATTCCTTATGTATTTAACATAAGTTAGATACATGAATCATGGAGTGGTCGCTAACCACGTGACAATACATGAAGCCAAAGCAAATAACCGAAGTCAAAGGCAATGCTTCACAGATGTGGAAACCATCCACGTGACAATACACGATGTCAAAGCAATTAACCGAAGTTAAGAGCGATGATTCTCGGGATTTGTGACAATACTTGTAATCTTTGTTATTGACCTAGGTCAATAACAATGTTTACATGGATATAAAATAATAAGAGATAATCCCAAAATAATGATAATTTCAAATATGAATATCATATTGATAAACAGGTATTAACCTTGTGTTATCAAAATAATATTTAATTTTGGTATACATGTTTCACCTCCGGGTTTTAAAACCAAAAACAGTTTAAAGAAAGGGAGGTTATGAGAACTCACCTGAAGTCCTTAGGATTGTGTTCTCGTATTATGCGCGCTCGCGTATATAACTCAAGTCAACTCAAATATCTGTAAATTTAATATGTGTTCATGTTCATAAGTATACGCGTTTCCGCTTTATCAAGTGTTCAATGATAACTCTTTTCTAACTTTTTAAGTGTTGTAAATTTAGTTAAGTCGGTCAAGATTAACTGGCAACACTCTAAATATTACAAATGATCATTATAAGAATGTGATTTACCTCGTTAGTATTAATTACCTAGTGATGATAATAAATTGAAAACTCATATGTTTTCCCCTCCTAGATATGTATACTTAAAGATGTTAATCCTTATAATACACACACCTATACCCTCATATATGATTCTATTTAAACCACCACCATAACCCAATTTGTTATATCACTTTAAATTCGATAAAGAAAATATTTAAAGTATTCATGTGAGATATTAGCTTCACTCATTAAAATTTAACATGTGTGGAGCTTCATAACTTTAAAGAAAACTTATGATTTAGAGAGAGAAAAGGTGGTGGTTAGTGTGGTCACCCATGCATACACTATTTCATGTTAATCCTCATGCTTCTTGATCCTCCATTAATCTCAATTTAAACAAAATTAGACTTTTAACCTCTTAAGAGCAGCGAACCTATGACATTCTGTCCATAGGTTCGGCTAATAACCTGAGAGGGTTCGGCTCTCTTATGGTCCAGCTAGGGTTCGCCTAACACCTCATTCAACCCATATGGTTCGTGGCCCAAACCTTCGTAGCCAAGGTTCGTTGGTAGCCAACACTTCCTAAGGGTTCGTGAGACCTACTAAGGTTCGTGACCCATCAAGGGTTCGCCAGCCAATAGTTCGGCCGTTGTGGGGGTTCGCTGATGTCCATGGTGCTGCTAGGGTTCGGCCAATACACAAGAGAGTTCGGTCCTAGGGTATGGTTCGTTGGCTGTCGCAGCAAGTTCGGAACAGGCAGGGTTCGTTGGCATCTGCCTGAGGGTTCGCCCTGGTTCGTGATGGATTGGGTTCGTGACTGCATGAGGGGTTCGGCACCCCATGGTTCGCTGGTCAATAAGGGCGCAGATGGTTCGGCCAACAGCAGTGAGGGTTCGCCCGATCTGCTTTCCAACCAGCCATGACCCAACTCCATTATCATTATCTCAGCATCGTTCCTGGTCTGTTTCTAGCTTATATAGATCACCCATAGCTCGATTTTAACATACAACAACCGATTCATAATGTAAAAGTAATAGCCACGTTCGACTAGGGTTTTTAGCCAAAACCGAAAACAAAAGTGCAGATTTACCTCGAGTTAGCTGCTGAAACGTGGGAGATCCTTGTACTTCCTTGTCCTCCTCGTTCTAGTGGTCGTTTAGAGCCAAGAATCACGCAAATCCGTCAAGGAACGAGCTCAAAAAGCTAGAGAGAAGTTGGAGGTTTTGTGGGTGACGAAATTTGAAACTTAGAGAGAGAGTGAGCTAGTGAATTGTGAGAAAGAAGATGGAAGAATCTCTTCCATATATCGCGTGTCTTTCCCCGTGTCCGGTCTCGTTTTTATCGCGATTAGTATAATAAAAGACTCGGTTTTTAACATCAAACATATTTAAACATTAATTGTTTAAATAATAAGATTTCATTAATTGATTTATTTAAACCCATCTTTATTTCTCAAAATGATCTCGCGTGAAACGTAATAATAATACGCCTGGTTTTATAACATAACCTATTTAAATAATTGAATCATTTTAAATTAATTGGTTTTTCTTAGTTAAAATAAGTTTAAATAATTTGTTTTTATTTCATTAATGCTAAATAATTATTTAATAAATTAAATCATTCCAATTTAATTTAAGTTGTGATTCCTAATAAATATTCTTAGTTTTAATTTATTAAATTAATATCGTTTGATATTATTTAATTTATCTTGTCGAAACGCGTTACTCGCGTACGTATTCGTAAAGATCGTCACCCTTGCGAATCCGACGCTCGTATCGTATTCCGATTCGATTTATGATTGATGGAATATTGTTTCAGAATATTATTCTTAATAATTATATTCGTGTGAATCGTCACCCACACGAATACATTTATTAAGTTAATATTTCCGAATTACATTCGTGTTTAAGTAATGTTCGCAACCTCACATCGCGTAAATAAATTCTCATTATTTATTAACTTTAATATTATCATTCCCCAAACCCAAACCCACTAAACCCTAGTCACTGACACATCCATGATAGACCGAAATATGCATATATATAGGGCATATGTAAGGGTCAGTCGCAACTGCCCTAGCCACCGTCCCACCGCTATTTCGATAAACCATGTCCATGGGTCCTTAACTATGTTTAGTAACCAGACTCTAACAAACTCCCAGTTCCATCCCAAATCCATCCTCATTCCATAACAATAACCCATAATCAGTATAATCATCTGCGATAAACACTCTGGTTCTGTTTAGTCAATTTACAACTAAACTTCCCATGGTTTACGCGTATAATATGTGCTATAATCATATATACCAGCAATAGTGATAATATCAATAATGTCATAATCATTAATAATCATAAATCTCCGGTCGTAACAGTACATTCGTACGGACTGTACGGACATACGGACAACCGAAAGTACAGTAATGTTACACCTGTTACACCGAACGCAGTATATATATAGGGCTCACTCTCGCTGCCCACCACTGTTTCGATATAACACAATACTGTTCTTGCCTAGTGTAATCGACTGTAAATATTAATACATACTTGTTCCTAAATAAATAAGATCCTGTAACACACAAGCACACATTATGAACCCATGAATCACATTGATTACTGGACATTGACACCCACTGTTCTAACACTGTTTACGACTACCATGACTAAATGTACAAATGTTACAGTCTCCCCTAGTTAAGGGAATTTCGTCCCGAAATTAACTAGCCGAAGATACTGTAAAAAGATGAGGGTACTTAAGCTTCATCTGGTCTTCACGTTCCCAGGTGAACTCAGCACCGCGTTTGCCTTCCCATCGTACCTTTACGATCGGAATACGGCTGCGTTTAAGTTTCTTGACCCCATGATCCATGATTTCAACCGGACGTTCTATGAACTGCATGTTATTCTGAATCTGAATGTCTTCCAGTGGAATCTGAACATCATGATCAGCTAAGCATTTCTTAAGATTTGATACATGAAAAGTATCATGAACATTGCTTAGCTCCACTGGAAGTTTGAGTTTGTAGGCTACGGGACCAATCCGTTCCAGGATCTCAAAAGGTCCAACGTACCTTGTTGCAAGTTTCCCTTTCTTCCCGAATCGGACAACGCCTTTCCAGGGAGAAACTTTGAGTAAGACTCGGTCACCAACTTGAAACTCAAGTGGTTTCCGACGTCGATCAGCATAACTCTTCTGCCGATCTCGTGCGGCCTTAAGCCGTGACTGAATGATTGTGATTTTGTCTGATGTTTCCTGAATGAGTTCTGGTCCTACGACCTGTGAGTCACCAACCTCGGTCCAGCAGACCGGTGATCGGCACTTCCTACCATATAAAGCCTCGAATGGTGCACATTGGATGCTCGTATGATAGCTATTGTTATATGAAAACTCAATGAGTGGGAGATGAGTGTCCCAACTTCCACCGAAGTCAATGACACAAGAACGAAGCATGTCTTCGAGTGTTTGGATAGTCCTTTCGCTTTGACCGTCGGTTTGGGGGTGATACGCCGTGATAAGATTAACACGCGTTCCCAAAGCCTTTTGCAGTGATTGCCAAAAGCGAGAAGTGAATCGACTATCACGATCAGATATGATTGATGTTGGTGTACCATGACATGCAATGATTTCGTT
This sequence comes from Mikania micrantha, assembly GCA_009363875.1. Taxonomy (NCBI): domain Eukaryota; kingdom Viridiplantae; phylum Streptophyta; class Magnoliopsida; order Asterales; family Asteraceae; genus Mikania; species Mikania micrantha. Next base: position 33,852,261 of record CM018698.1, on the reverse strand, counting down.
GATGTACAACGTGGATAGCTTCTCCATCTTGTAATCCTCTCGGATCGGGAGAAAATGAGCAGATTTGGTGAGTCGATCAACGATCACCCAAATCGAATCGAATCCTCGCGGAGTTCTCGGCAACTTGGTTATGAAATCCATGGAAATTTGCTCCCATTTCCATTGAGGAATTTCAGGTTGCTGTAGAAGTCCCGAGGGCTTTTGATGTTCTGCTTTGACTTTTGAACAGGTAAGACATTTTCCCACGTACAGTGCTATGTCTTTCTTCATTCTCGGCCACCAGTAAGATGTACGCAGGTCTTGGTACATCTTATCTGCTCCAGGATGAACTGGATACCGCGACTTATGAGCCTCATCACAGATGAGCGTGCGCAATTCTTCAAACTTTGGAATCCAAATGCGGCCATTGAGATATAACAACCCATCAGCTCGAGGTTCTAGTTTCTTCTCAATGCCACAATCCAAGTCTGTCTTGAGTTGATTGTCTGTTACTACTTGTTGTTGTGCAATACGAATCAAGTCTTTCAGGTTTGGTTGTGTGTTGATCTCCATGGCTCTTACAGGAATTGGTTTAACTGGTTCCTTGCGACTAAGAGCATCCGCCACCACATTGGCTTTACCAGGATGGTAACGAATCTCACAGTCGTAATCAGTTAGAAGCTCAACCCAACGCCGTTGTCTCATGTTGAGTTCTTTCTGATTAAGGATGTGTTGCAGGCTCTTGTGGTCTGTATAGATGACACATTTAGTACCATAAAGGTAGTGCCTCCAAATCTTCAATTCAAAGACCACATCCCCTAACTCAAGGTCATGAGTAGTGTAATTCTTCTCGTGAACCTTAAGTTGTCTTGAAGCATACGCAATGACCTTGTCCCGTTGCATAAGTACACAATCGAGACCAAGGTTTGAAGCATCACAGTAGACAATGAAATCATCACTGCCTTCTGGAAGGCTAAGGATAGGGGAGTTGCATAACTTATGTTTAAGAAGTTGAAATGCATCTTCTTGTTTCTGTCCCCATATAAAGGCTTGACTTTTCTGAGTCAAAGTAGTAAGTGGCAAAGCAATCTTAGAGAAGTTCGCAATGAATCTCCTATAATAGCCTGCCAGACCCAGAAATGAACGAATCTCTGTTGGAGTAGATGGAGTAATCCAGTTCTTAATCGCCTCAATCTTTGCTGGATCTACATGTATTCCATCCCTGTTTATGACATGTCCTAAGAAGTGAACCTCCTTTAGCCAAAATTCACACTTTGAGAATTTAGCATAAAGTTGTTCTTCTCTTAGTAATTCTAGGACTTTCCTCAAATGATCTTCATGTTCTTGTTCCGACTTTGAATAGATCAGTATATCGTCAATAAATACAATAACAAACTGGTCTAAGTAAGGCCTGCAGACTCGATTCATCAAGTCCATGAACACTGCGGGTGCATTGGTCAGCCCAAATGGCATAACCACAAACTCATAGTGTCCATATCGAGTCCTAAAAGCAGTCTTTGGTATATCCTCATCATTTACTCTTAACTGATGATACCCGGATCGTAAATCAATCTTAGAGAAGCAAGTTGCTCCCTGTAATTGATCAAACAGATCATCGATCCTAGGCAGAGGATATCTATTCTTGATGGTCAACTTGTTTAGCTCACGATAATCGATACACATACGAAATGAACCGTCTTTCTTTTTGACAAAGAGAACCGGAGCTCCCCATGGAGAGAAACTTGGTCTGATGAAACCTTTATCTAAAAGTTCTTGAAGCTGACTAGACAGTTCTTGCATCTCAGACGGTGCTAATCGATACGGTGACTTCGCCACTGCGTTTGCTCCAGGGACGAGATCGATTCTAAATTCCACTTGTCGGACTGGTGGTAGTCCAGGCAAATCTTCTGGAAATACGTCTGGATAATCTCTGATAACTGGTACGTCCCCAACTGTTTTCTTTTCAGGTTTCTTTTCTACCACATGAGCCAGGAATGCATAATATTTCTTCTTCAGATATTTCCTAGTTTTAATGCACGATACAATCTTCAATCCGCGGCATGGTTTCTCGCACTAGACTATCATCGTTTCGCCGGACGGTAGGGAAATTCGGATAAGTTTCTCAGAGCATACGATTTCAGCATTGTTTTTGGATAACCAATCCATTCCTATCACAACTTCAAAACTTCCGAGAGTCATAGGAATGAGATCGATGGAGAAAAGATGGTCATTTAATCTTAATTCACATCCATGTATTATGGAATCTACAACTATAGTCTTACCATTCGCTACTTCTACAGTATAGGGAGCAGTAAGTGTGGATAGTTGCATATCAAGTAAAGAAGCAGTATGAGCAGAGATAAAGCTTTTATCAGCACCAGTATCAAATATGATAGAAACATAGTGATCATTGATAAGAAATGTACCCGTGATGACTGTCGGATCCTCCCGTGCTTCGGCAGTTCCGATAACAAAGGCACGAGCAGCAGCAGTATTGTTGTTGAGTTTTGGGCACTGATTCCTGAAATGCCCCTCTGCTCCACAATTATAACAGGCCCTTCCACCTGTAGCAGTAGTAGTTATGGTAGCAGTTGTTGCAGCAGCAAGATGAGCAGATCTACATGTAGCTGCAAAGTGTCCCATACGTCCACACTTGAGACACTTTTTGCAAGGAGTGTTAGGTAGATGATGGTATTGGCATTTGGTGCAAAGTGGAAATGTGCCAGTATACGACTTTCTGGCGTTAGCAGGTTGTGGCATAGCAGTTATAGGTGTGGCATGAGTAGGTGTAACTGCAGTCAGGGCTGCTGCAAAGTTCTTGATTGTCTTTCGCTTCTTCTTCTTGGGATGGTGCTGTTCAGGCTTCTTGCCTTCTTCAATCTGTGCTCTCTTGAATCCCTTTCGGGTGAGCACACCAGATTTAACATACTCCTCAGTAAGAGTAGCACCAAGTTGAATTGCTGCCTCCAGAGTAGTGGGGTTATTCCCCATAACAGTTCCTCTGACAACCAGAGGTAAACCTTCAATATATTTCTCTATCCGGCGGGATAGAGGAGTAACCAAGTGTGGTACCAGAATGCACAACTCATGAAAACGAGTTGTATACTTGGCGTTTTCACCACTGTCTTGCACCAGATTCCACATCTCCACCTCCAATTTCTTCAGTTCATGACGTGGACAAAACTTCTCCACAAGCAGATTTTTGAAACCGTCCCACGGTAAAGCTAAGGCGACTTCGCGTCCTCTGGTGTTCTTTTCAGAATTCCACCAGGTGAGTGCGCCCTTATGAAAAGCGCTTGAGGCCATCTTGACCTTCAGATTCTCAGGGCATCCAGTGAAGTCGAGAATGTCCTCAACGCTCTCTAACCACTGTAGTAGACTAGTAGCTCCTTCAGTACCAGCGTACTTAGGAGGCTTAGCATCATTGAACTGCTTGAAAGTGAAGTTAGCAGTTCCAGTAGTTGTAGCATTTGAGTTATGTGCTGAATCACTAGTACTACCCCGAAGATTCTGGGTAATATATGTGACCATGCCTGGAATGACATCTCTCATGTGTATAGCGATGGCTCGGGCAATCTTGTTGATCTCATCGTCGTTGCCACTTGTCGGACCCCCTCCGTTAGGATCACGTCGGGGAGGCATTCTACGAATAGAAGCCACAAGCGGGTCAGTAATGAGGAGTGATACAATTGAATTTGCATGATAAAGTTAGTAATATATCCATACTACTAATATTATCATTCAATTGTAATATGATCCAGTACACGTATAAGTTATCAACTTATTTGCATACTTATCATGTGAATATGTGCGATGTCTCGTGATCTCTTTCCACCAAACCTACACACTGACACTTTCCCGATATACCGAAGATAGCTTATATATACGGCATACGAAAGGGTCAAGCAAACTGCCAGCCCAGACGCCATCCCACCACCGCTTCGATATACCACGATCATGTCCTTGCTAGCATTTGGCAACATGTTTGTACTGATTTCCAAGTGTGTTCCATTGATGAAGAATCCCATGATCTTTGATCAACTTGAACTATGATTGAATCCATGATTGAACTATGATTGTGTTATATGTGCACCTACTAACCATCGTTAACATGTAGAACTAATCATACGTGTGCTCTACACTTTCCTGTTAACCTATGTTAGTAAGTACTAGTCATGTAAAACACTTAAGAATTTCACTTAAGGTTTACATTGAAAAATGTTCATAACTTGATTGATTCACCATAATGTTTGGTTCATCCAAGTTTGAATTTGCACTATGATTTGATTCACCACTGATTGTATCTCCAATGTTTGTATCCCATGTGTTTGACTAATGTCACACCCCTGCGCCGCGTGCGGAATCCACGGCGCGGTGACGTATGATCAGTTGAATCACACACAAGTATTGAATAAGAACAACCACAATGGATTACTACATTTCATAATGTTTAGACAGTTGATTAGTTACAGACAATCTATCTACCAAAAGTAAGACAACTACAGACCCAAAATATAGTTTACAAAATAAGACTCCAAACAAGACAATTAAACATTTAGGATTTAGTGAGTTTCTATTCCATCCTAGCATGTTTCTTCATCTTGTTCTATCTTAGTATGGTCTCCTTAGTTGTCTCTGAGAATGTCTTAAACCTGATTACCTGAAACACGTGAAAAGTAACTGTCAACTACAGACGTAGTTGGTGAGAACAATAGGTTTAAGCATTTGTAAACATGAGTATATGATATAAGACATAGGTAAGTTAAAGCATCATAAGATTCACACGGATGAGTTGCAACCCAAACTAACATCAAGTAAGAAAATGAGTGTAAACAGTCCAATCACTGTTCGCACGACAGCCGATAATATCAAGTCCCAAACCACGTTTGGAGTTAGATAATACGTCAGCAGTTTTGATAACCATATGACACCAGACCTGCAGTTGGCTTTTAAAAGCAAATTTAAAAGCCAACTCCATCCTGGATAAGAAAACAATGACACCAGACCTGCAGTTAGCTTTTAAAACAAATTTAAAAGCTAACTCCATCCTGGATAAGAAACAATGTGTCCGCTTTCCCTTGTTGTGATCACCCAGTACTAACGCTAATGAATATGATACTTGATGGGTTTATAAGTTTGTTTACAACAATGGACACCATGTTTTCTGAATCTTACTTTAACCGGATGTGTTAATGTCTTATTGAAAACCTGGATTTAACTCCACGAGTTGAATCCTTTGTTTATGTAACATGAAATGAATCTCTTGATTTGAATACCATGATGTGAACAACTTGACTTGAATACCATGTTTTGAACCAATGAACTTGAATACCATGTTTTGAACCACTTGATTTGGATACCATGTTGTGAACCACTTGTTTTGAATACCATGATGTGATGACCTTGTGTAATAACAAGGTTTATAACAAAAGGGTTTGTAAAATCCTTTAAAAGAACATTTGAGTAAAACTGTTATAAAACATTTCAAGAAAACATTATAAAATCCTTTTTAGTAATAAGGGTTTAATAGTAAATAATTCCTTTAAAACAGTTGACAATTTCCTTAAACAGTTGAAGAATCACTTGGATTCATAAGATAAACCTGTAATGTTTATGAATGCACATAAACTGTGCAATGAAACAAGATTGAAATAGCGGTTTTGATCACGTGTTCCACCCCAAAACAGTTATAAAACAGTAAAAGAGGGGCTAAAGTTCTCACCTGTCTGCAGTAGACTCTGAACTAAAACAGTTAGCAAGTAGCAAACAGGACTTCTAACTTGTTCCTATATCATTGTAATCATACATAAGATATAAGATTTATAGTTGTATAGACTTTGATTCATTGTTTGACTTGTGTTCTCTTGATTATGATTGTTGTGAAAACTTGAATGTTATGCTTTGAATCATTTGATTGATCATGGGTCCAAGAAACTTATGAAATGTTCTTTGATGCATAATTCTTATGCATAAAATGATATTTGTTCTAGGATTTGATAACCGTTGATTAATATGACTTATGAAAAGACGTTCCAAGTGTTAAAGCTCATGAGATTGTAACTTGATCCCGTTATTATTTTAAGTTGCCACTTAACCCAAATTAAGATCAAATTACAATCGCTTTGGGTGGTGGCCTACAATGGGCCTTAAGCCCATAATTTTGATAATAGGCTTAAATGGAAATCCATGGGCCAATTGTATATGATATTGAACCGAATAAACGTGATGTTGGCCCAATAACGTGTACATAGGCTTTATAACATGCCAAAGACAATATCGAGCCAACTAGGATTATAGTGGCCGAATGGGCTTGGATTGGGCCTAACGGATTTAAATGGGCCAAACAATGTAGATGTAGACCATGTAAGTTTCCTTAGTGATATTGGGCCAATTACTAATGGATTGGGCCGATTACAACTGGTTTGGGCCGAAAGTCTAGTGGGCTGCCAACTTTGGGCAGCGAACCCTTAAGGATTTCAGCTAAGGTTCGGCTCCTAAGGCTGGAGGGTTCGTTCAAGACGAGTGGTCCAAGGGTTCGGCCAGGTGAGATGGTTCGTTGCATAGCAAGAGGCTCGGCCATAAGTCAAAGGTTCGCAACAAGGAGGGTTCGTGGTACACACAATGGTTCGGCCAATAAAACTGAACGACCAAGGTTCGTCGTGAAGGTTCTTGGCTCCTTAGGGTTCGCTTGGGTTTGTTCAAAGTGTCATGGGTTCGTGAAGTCGAGTAACGAACCAGGTAGGGTTCGTCTAGGTTAACATCTGCATGAAGGCTCGGCTGGAAAGTAGGTGATGGTTCGTGGAACTCCTAGGGTTCGTCTGTTTAAAATCAACGAACCATAGGTTCGTTATGTCTGCAGGGTTCGCCATAGGAAGGTTCCATAACTGGTTCGTGGTCACTAGGGTTCGCAGGAGATCTGAGGCAGATTCGGCTGAGGTCAAACGAACCAGTAGGGTTCGTGAGGTTCTCTACAGGGTTCGCCTACCGAACCTGTAATCATCTTCATCCTTTCCAGCTAATTTCCTTCGATCTAGCTACATGTAAGCCATGAAGACTTGCAGAAACTCATTTCGAGATGCTGTAAACACGACCGGTTAAGCTTGGAACTAGCTAAGTCGCGGTTTTACACACATACACATAGAAACCCTAATTTCGTGGTTTTTCAATCGAGCATACCTTGTTTTTGGCCGGATAAAACTGTGAAAATCTTGTACTTTCGTGTAGAGTTTGTCGAGAGCTTCGTGTGGACACCAAGAATACCGAAATCCGTTGAGAAACGAGCAAGATACGAGCGATTGAAGCTTTGAATTTCTAGAGAGATGAAAGGTTCGCGAGTTTTAGAGAGAGAAGGGTTGTTGGCTGATAAAAATGAAGGAAATGGCCTTCTTTCGGGCTTTTATAGTCCGGGCAGTGTTCGGGTCCGTTTCGGTCGCTCGGTTCGCGTTTCCGGAACGTAACGCGTAATTTACGCGGTTTTAATTAAAAATAGATATTAAACTCATTAAAATGATGAGTTTCAAAATTGTAAAAATATAAAATAATTAATATAATTATTTTTACTCTTCGTGTGTTGTCGGACCGTTAAACATTCACAATTACGTGTATACCCGCAATCGCGTACGTTTTTTTTTTCGATCGTATTAATTATTTAAAGTCGTTTAATCGTAATTATAAGTTCAACATTCGTATTATTATGGATCGTCACCCATAACTATACTCAGTCTTGCTTACAGATTACGATTTTTGTTGAATTTATTAATTGTTATAATATTCGTCTCGACACTACGCACTAACACTAACCTGTTACACCGAACGCAGTATATATATAGGGCTCACTCTCGCTGCCCACCACTGTTTCGATATAACCAGTTACTGCTCTTGCCTAGTGTAATCGACTGTAATAAATAATAAATACTTGTTTTCTGACTACTAAGATCCTGTAACACACAAGCACACATTATGAACATACTGAAACACATTGATTGAACTGAAACTGAACAGACACTGTTCTAACACTGTTTACAACTACATGACTATATGCACAAATGTTACAGTCTCCCCTAGTTAAGGGAATTTCGTCCCGAAATTAACTAGCCGAAGATACTGTAAAAAGATGAGGGTACTTAAGCTTCATCTGGTCTTCACGTTCCCAGGTGAACTCAGCACCGCGTTTGCCCTCCCATCGCACTTTCACGATCGGGATACGGCTGCGTTTAAGTTTCTTGACCCCATGATCCATGATCTCAACTGGACGTTCAATGAATTGCATGTTGTTCTGAATCTGTATGTCTTCCAGTGGAATCTGAACATCATGATCCGCCAAGCATTTCTTAAGATTTGATACATGAAAAGTATCATGAACATTGCTTAGCTCCACTGGAAGTTTGAGTTTGTAGGCTACGGGACCAATCCGTTCCAGGATCTCAAAAGGTCCAACGTACCTTGGTGCAAGTTTCCCTTTCTTCCCGAATCGGACAACGCCTTTCCAGGGAGAAACTTTGAGTAAGACTCGGTCACCGACTTGGAACTCAAGCGGTTTCCGACGTCGATCAGCATAACTCTTTTGCCGATCTCGTGCGGCCTTAAGCCGTGACTGAATGATTGTGATTTTGTCTGATGTTTCCTGAATGAGTTCTGGTCCTACGACCTGTGAGTCACCAATCTCGGTCCAACAGACCGGTGATCGGCACTTTCTACCATATAGAGCTTCGAATGGTGCACATTGAATGCTCGTATGATAGCTATTGTTATATGAAAACTCAATGAGTGGGAGATGAGTGTCCCAACTTCCACCGAAGTCAATGACACAAGAACGGAGCATGTCCTCAAGTGTTTGGATAGTCCTCTCACTTTGGCCGTCGGTTTGGGGATGATACGCCGTGCTAAGATTAACACGCGTTCCCAAAGCCTTTTGCAATTATTGCCAAAAGCGAGAAGTGAAGCGACTATCACGATCAGATATGATTGATGTTGGAGTACCATGACGTGCAATGATTTCGTTGATGTACAATGTGGATAACTTCTCCATCTTGTAATCCTCTCGGATTGGGAGAAAATGAGCAGATTTGGTGAGTCGATCAACGATCACCCAAATCGAATCGAAACCTCGCGGAGTTCTCGGCAACTTGGTTATGAAATCCATGGAAATTTGTTCCCATTTCCATTGAGGAATTTCAGGTTGCTGCAGAAGTCCCGAAGGCTTTTGATGTTCTGCTTTGACCTTTGAACAAGTAAGACATTTTCCCACGTACAGTGCTATGTCTTTCTTCATTCCCGGCCACCAGTAAGATGTCCTCAAGTCTTGATACATCTTGTCGGCTCCAGGATGAACTGAGTATCGCGACTTATGAGCCTCATCACAGATGAGTGTGCGCAATTCTTTAGACTTTGGAATCCAAATGCGGCCGTTGAGATATAACAACCCATCAGTTCGAGGTTCTAGTTTCTTCTCAATACCACAATCCAAGTCTGTCTTGAGTTGATTATCTGTTACAACTTGTTGTTGTGCAATACAAATCAAGTCTTTCAAGTTTGGCTGTGTGTTGATCTCCATGGCTCTAACACGAATTGGTTTGACTGGTTCCTTGCGACTAAGAGCATCCACCACCACATTGGCTTTACCCGGATGGTAACGAATCTCACAGTCGTAATCAGTTAGAAGCTCAACCCAACGTCGTTGTCTCATGTTGAGTTCTTTCTGATTGAGAATGTGTTGAAGGCTCTTGTGGTCTGTATAGATAACACATTTAGTACCATACAGGTAGTGTCTCCAAATCTTCAATGCAATGACCACAGCCCCTAACTCAAGGTCATGAGTAGTGTAATTCTTCTCGTGAACCTTAAGTTGTCTTGAAGCATAAGCAATGACCTTGTCCCGTTGCATAAGTACACAACCGAGACCAAGGTTTGAAGCATCACAGTAGACAATGAAATCATCACTGCCTTCTGGAAGACTAAGGATAGGGGAATTGCATAACTTCTGTTTAAGAAGTTGAAATGCATCTTCTTGTTTCTGTCCCCATAAGAATGCTTGACTTTTCTGAGTCAATGTAGTGAGTGGCAAGGCAATCTTAGAGAAATTTGCAATAAATCTCCTATAATAACCTGCCAGACCCAGAAATGAACGAATCTCTGTGGGAGTAGATGGAGTAGTCCAGTTCTTAATCGCCTCAATCTTGGCTGGATCTACATGAATTCCATCTTTGTTTATGACATGTCCTAAGAAGTGAACCTCCTTTAGCCAAAATTCACACTTTGAGAATTTAGCATAAAGTTGTTCCTCTCTTAGTAGTTCCAAGACTTTCTTCAAATGATCCTCATGTTCTCGTTCTGACTTGGAATAAATCAGTATATCGTCGATAAAGACGATAACAAACTGATCCAAGTAAGGCCTACAGACTCGATTCATCAAGTCCATGAACACTGCGGGTGCATTGGTCAGCCCAAATGGCATAACCACAAACTCATAGTGTCCATATCGAGTCCTAAAGGCAGTCTTTGGTATATCCTCATCATTTACTCGTAACTGATGATACCCAGATCGTAAGTCAATCTTAGAGAAGCAAGTTGCTCCCTGTAATTGATCAAACAGATCATCGATCCTGGGCAGAGGATATCTATTCTTGATTGTCAACTTGTTCAACTCATGATAGTCTATGCACATACGAAATGAACCGTCTTTCTTTTTGACAAAGAGAACCGGAGCTCCCCATGGAGAGAAACTCGGTCTTATAAAACCTTTGTCTAAAAGTTCTTGAAGCTGACTAGACAGTTCTTGCATCTCAGACGGTGCTAACCGATACGGTGACTTCGCCACTGGGTTTGCTCCAGGGACGAGATCAATTCTAAACTCCACTTGTCGGACTGGAGGTAGTCCAGGCAAGTCTTCTGGAAATACGTCTGGATAGTCTTTGATAACCGGTACGTCTCCAACTGCTTTCTTGTCAGGTTTCTTTTCCACCACGTGAGCTAAGAATGCATAATATTTCTTCTTCAGATACTTCCTTGCCTTGATGCACGATACAATCTTCAATTCGCGGCAGGGTTTCTCACCGTAGACTATCATCGTTTCGCCGGAAGGTAGGGGAATTCGAATGAGTTTCTCCGAGCATACGATTTCGGCATTATTCTTAGATAGCCAATCCATTCCTACTACCACTTCGAAGCTTCCGAGAGTCATAGGAATGAGATCGATGGAAAAGAGATGGTCATTTAGTCTTAGCTCACAAGCATGAATGATGGAATCTACAACTATAGTCTTACCATTCGCTACTTCTACAGTATAGGGAGCAGTAAGTGTGGATAGTTGCATATTAAGCAAAGAAGCAGTACGAGCAGAGATAAAACTTTTATCAGCACCAGTATCAAATATGATAGGGACATAGTGATCATTGATAAGAAATGTACCCGTGATGACTGCCGGCTCTTCACGTGCTTCAGCAGTTCCAATAACGAAAGCACGAGCAGCAGCAGTATTGTTGTTGAGTTTTGGACACTGATTTCTGAAGTGTCCCTCTGCTCCACAATTATAACAGGCTCTTCCACCTGCAGTAGTAGAAGTTGTGGCAGCAGTTGTTGCAGCAATAAGATGAGCAGATCGACAAGTCGCTGCAAAGTGTCCCATACGCCCACACTTGAGACACTTTCTGCATGGAATAGTGGGTAGATGATGATACTGGCATTTGGTGCAGAGTGGAAACGGGCCAGTGTACTGCTTTCTGACATTAGCAGGTTGTGGCATAGCATTGATAGGTGTGGCATGAGTAGGTGCAGCCGCAGTCAACGCTGCAAAGTTCTTGATTGTCTTTTGTTTCTTCTTCTTGTGGTGATGCTGTTCAGGCTTCTTGCCTTCCTCAATCTGTGCTCTTTTAAATCCCTTTCGGGTGAGCACTCCCGATTTAACATACTCCTCGGTCAGAGTAGCACCGAGTTGAATCGCGGCTTCCAAGGTAGTGGGGTTGTTCCCCATAACAGTTCCTCTGACAACTATAGGCAAGCCTTCGATGTATTTCTCTATCCGACGGGGTAGAGGAGTAACCAAATGTGGTACCAAAATGCACAACTCATGAAAACGAGTTGTATACTTGGCATTTTCGCCACTATCCTGCACCAGATTCCACATCTCCACTTCCAGTTTCTTTAGCTCGTGACGTGGACAAAACTTTTCCACCAGTAAGTTCTTGAATCCATCCCATGGTAAGGCTAGAGCGACTTCACGTCCCCTGGTGTTCTTCTCAGAGTTCCACCAGGTAAGTGCGCCCTTATGAAATGCACTCGAGGCCATCTTGACCTTTAGATTTTCAGGGCATCCAGTGAAGTCTAGAATGTCTTCGATACTTTCCAGCCATTGCAGTAGGCCGGTAGCTCCTTCGGTACCAGAGTACTTAGGAGGCTTAGTATCGTTGAACTGCTTGAAAGTAAAGTTAGCAGTTCCAGCGTTTGTGGCATTTGAGTTGTGTGCAGAATCACCGGTACTTCCCCGAAGATTCTGGGTAATATCAGTGACCATACCCGGGATCACATCCCTCATGTGAACAGAGATAGCTCGAGCAATCTTGTTAATTTCATCATCATTACCGCTTGTCGAACCCCCAGCATTTGGGTCTCGTCGAGGAGGCATTCTACGAATAGAAGCCACAAGCGGGTCAGTAATGAGAATGGATACAATTGAATTTTCATGATAAGGTCAGTAATATATCCATACTACTAGTATTATCATTCAATTGTAATATGATCCAGTACACGTATAAGTTATCAACTTATTTGTATACTTATCATGTGAATATGTACGATGTCTCATGATCTCTCCACCAAACCTACACACTGACACTTTCCCGATATACCGAAAATAGCTTATATATAGGGCTCACTCTCGCTGCCCACCACCGTTTCGGTATACCACGATCGTGCCCTTGCTAGCATTTGGCAACACGTTTGTACTGATTTCCATGTGCTTTCCATTGATTACGAATCCCATGATCTTTGATCAACTTGAACTATGATTGATTCCATGATTGAACTGTGATTATGTTATGCGTGCACCTACTAACAGTTGTTAACATGTAGAACTAAGTCATACGTGTGTTCTACACTTTCCTGTTAACCTATGTCAGTAAGTACCAATGATGTAATCACTTAAGAATTTCACTTAAGGTTTACATTTATGATATGTTCACAACTTGGTTGATTCACCATAATGTCTGGTTCATCCAAGTTTGAATTTCATTATGATTTGATTCGCCAATGATTGTTTCCCAAATGATTGTATCCCATGTGTTTTGACTAATGTTCCATGTGTCCAGTTGATCCTGAATCCTCACTCCAAATACAAACGCCGGATTCCCCCTAACATACTGAAATAAGCTTATATATAGGGTAAGCTCTCACCGACCCACCACTTACCTCAACACGTCAGCGTTAATCCGTCGTCTATATTTGGGGCTAAGATTCCAACTGTTGATTGATTATGATTATCCCATGATTTCTCTTGTTCCTTGATTCTGTCTATGATTGTGTAAACCATGGTCCTTAATTTACTAGAAACTAAGACCTTAGGTTTATGTATATGTGTCCTAGGTTAATCAACCTAGTTTCCCAATACTTACAGTACTGAGCATAATGATTTCCTGTGAGAACTTCAACTAAAGAATACTGTTACACAGATTCTAAGTTATAAAGTTCCTATGATAATGAATCCATGATAATGATAACAATGACAAGGATTTCAAATCTAAGTTCTAAATTAATAGACCTCAACCTTTGAATTCCTATAATGATATGACAAGGATCTCAAATCCAAGTTCTAAGTTAATAGATCTTGATCTTTGAATCCTATGATGAATATGACAAGGATCTCAAATCCAAGTTCTAAATTAATAGATCTTGACCTTTGAATCCTATAATGAATATGACAAGGATCTCAAATCCAAGTTCTAAATTAATAGATCTTGACCTTTGAATCCTATAATGAATATGACAAGGACTTTAGATCAAAGATAACCATCTTTGCCTCTAAATCCCATAATGAATATGACAAGGATCTTAGATCAAAGATACTAAATTAATAGATCTTTGCCTCTAAATCCCATAATGAATATGACAAGGATCTTAGATCAAAGATACTAAATTAATAGATCTTTGCCTCTAAATCCCATAATGAATATGACAAGGATCTTAGATCAAAGATACTAAATTAATAGATCTTTGCCTCTAAATCCCGTAATGAATATGACAAGAAATTCATATCAAAGATACTGAAACTACAGATCTTTGCCTCTGAATTTCTATAATGATCTCTGTGTGAGAATTTCAGATCAAGGATACTAAGAATACAGATCCTTGCCTCTGAAATACTTAAATGCATATGTGTGAGAATTTAATTCGGTTTCTAAAATTATAGAAGTCCGATTCAAATTCTTTGACTCGATGTCTAATCTTAGTAAAATGTCCCTAAGATTTTTCAAGCTTATTGTAGACTTAATGCTCACTTAAGTTACTTAGATCCTAAGTATCCTCAAGCCTATAGCACTTAGTCCTATTGGGTAGCTTAGGTTATAGTCTAGGTCATTATACATTGGGTTTTTTTCCTAGTTCTCTACAACCTTGGCTCTGATACCAACCTGTCACACCCCTGCGCCGCGTGCGGAATCCACGGCGCGGTGACGTATGATCAGTTGAATCACGCACAAGTATTGAATAAGAACAACCACAATGGATTACTACATTTCATAATGTTTAGACAGTTGATTAGTTACAGACAATCTATCTACCAAAAGTAAGACAACTACAGACCCAAAATATAGTTTACAAAATAAGACTCCAAACAAGACAATTAAACATTTAGGATTTAGTGAGTTTCTATTCCATCCTAGCATGTTTCTTCATCTTGTTCTATCTTAGTATGGTCTCCTTAGTTGTCTCTGAGAATGTCTTAAACCTGATTACCTGAAACACGTGAAAAGTAACTGTCAACTACAGACGTAGTTGGTGAGAACAATAGGTTTAAGCATTTGTAAACATGAGTATATGATATAAGACATAGGTAAGTTAAAGCATCATAAGATTCACACGGATGAGCTGCAACCCAAACTAACATCAAGTAAGAAAATGAGTGTAAACAGTCCAATCACTGTTCGCACGACAGCCGATAATATCAAGTCCCAAACCACGTTTGGAGTTAGATAATACGTCAGCAGTTTTGATAACCATATGACACCAGACCTGCAGTTGGCTTTTAAAAGCAAATTTAAAAGCCAACTCCATCCTGGATAAGAAAACAATGACACCAGACCTGCAGTTAGCTTTTAAAACAAATTTAAAAGCTAACTCCATCCTGGATAAGAAACAATGTGTCCGCTTTCCCTTGTTGTGATCACCCAGTACTAACGCTAATGAATATGATACTTGATGGGTTTATAAGTTTGTTTACAACAATGGACACCATGTTTTCTGAATCTTACTTTAACCGGATGTGTTAATGTCTTATTGAAAACCTGGATTTAACTCCACGAGTTGAATCCTTTGTTTATGTAACATGAAATGAATCTCTTGATTTGAATACCATGATGTGAACAACTTGACTTGAATACCATGTTTTGAACCAATGAACTTGAATACCATGTTTTGAACCACTTGATTTGGATACCATGTTGTGAACCACTTGTTTTGAATACCATGATGTGATGACCTTGTGTAATAACAAGGTTTATAACAAAAGGGTTTGTAAAATCCTTTAAAAGAACATTTGAGTAAAACTGTTATAAAACATTTCAAGAAAACATTATAAAATCCTTTTTAGTAATAAGGGTTTAATAGTAAATAATTCCTTTAAAACAGTTGACAATTTCCTTAAACAGTTGAAGAATCACTTGGATTCATAAGATAAACCTGTAATGTTTATGAATGCACATAAACTGTGCAATGAAACAAGATTGAAATAGCGGTTTTGATCACGTGTTCCACCCCAAAACAGTTATAAAACAGTAAAAGAGGGGCTAAAGTTCTCACCTGTCTGCAGTAGACTCTGAACTAAAACAGTTAGCAAGTAGCAAACAGGACTTCTAACTTGTTCCTATATCATTGTAATCATACATAAGATATAAGATTTATAGTTGTATAGACTTTGATTCATTGTTTGACTTGTGTTCTCTTGATTATGATTGTTGTGAAAACTTGAATGTTATGCTTTGAATCATTTGATTGATCATGGGTCCAAGAAACTTATGAAATGTTCTTTGATGCATAATTCTTATGCATAAAATGATATTTGTTCTAGGATTTGATAACCGTTGATTAATATGACTTATGAAAAGACGTTCCAAGTGTTAAAGCTCATGAGATTGTAACTTGATCCCGTTATTATTTTAAGTTGCCACTTAACCCAAATTAAGATCAAATTACAATCGCTTTGGGTGGTGGCCTACAATGGGCCTTAAGCCCATAATTTTGATAATAGGCTTAAATGGAAATCCATGGGCCAATTGTATATGATATTGAACCGAATAAACGTGATGTTGGCCCAATAACGTGTACATAGGCTTTATAACATGCCAAAGACAATATCGAGCCAACTAGGATTATAGTGGCCGAATGGGCTTGGATTGGGCCTAACGGATTTAAATGGGCCAAACAATGTAGATGTAGACCATGTAAGTTTCCTTAGTGATATTGGGCCAATTACTAATGGATTGGGCCGATTACAACTGGTTTGGGCCGAAAGTCTAGTGGGCTGCCAACTTTGGGCAGCGAACCCTTAAGGATTTCAGCTAAGGTTCGGCTCCTAAGGCTGGAGGGTTCGTTCAAGACGAGTGGTCCAAGGGTTCGGCCAGGTGAGATGGTTCGTTGCATAGCAAGAGGCTCGGCCATAAGTCAAAGGTTCGCAACAAGGAGGGTTCGTGGTACACACAATGGTTCGGCCAATAAAACTGAACGACCAAGGGTTCGTGAAGGTTCTTGGCTCCTTAGGGTTCGCTTGGGTTTGTTCAAAGTGTCATGGGTTCGTGAAGTCGAGTAACGAACCAGGTAGGGTTCGTCTAGGTTAACATCTGCATGAAGGCTCGGCTGGAAAGTAGGTGATGGTTCGTGGAACTCCTAGGGTTCGTCTGTTTAAAATCAACGAACCATAGGTTCGTTATGTCTGCAGGGTTCGCCATAGGAAGGTTCCATAACTGGTTCGTGGTCACTAGGGTTCGCAGGAGATCTGAGGCAGATTCGGCTGAGGTCAAACGAACCAGTAGGGTTCGTGAGGTTCTCTACAGGGTTCGCCTACCGAACCTGTAATCATCTTCATCCTTTCCAGCTAATTTCCTTCGATCTAGCTACATGTAAGCCATGAAGACTTGCAGAAACTCATTTCGAGATGCTGTAAACACGACCGGTTAAGCTTGGAACTAGCTAAGTCGCGGTTTTACACACATACACATAGAAACCCTAATTTCGTGGTTTTTCAATCGAGCATACCTTGTTTTTGGCCGGATAAAACTGTGAAAATCTTGTACTTTCGTGTAGAGTTTGTCGAGAGCTTCGTGTGGACACCAAGAATACCGAAATCCGTTGAGAAACGAGCAAGATACGAGCGATTGAAGCTTTGAATTTCTAGAGAGATGAAAGGTTCGCGAGTTTTAGAGAGAGAAGGGTTGTTGGCTGATAAAAATGAAGGAAATGGCCTTCTTTCGGGCTTTTATAGTCCGGGCAGTGTTCGGGTCCGTTTCGGTCGCTCGGTTCGCGTTTTCGGAACGTAACGCGTAATTTACGCGGTTTTAATTAAAAATAGATATTAAACTCATTAAAATGATGAGTTTCAAAATTGTAAAAATATAAAATAATTAATATAATTATTTTTACTCTTCGTGTGTTGTCGGACCGTTAAACATTCACAATTACGTGTATACCCGCAATCGCGTACGTTTTTTTTTTTCGATCGTATTAATTATTTAAAGTCGTTTAATCGTAATTATAAGTTCAACATTCGTATTATTATGGATCGTCACCCATAACTATACTCAGTCTTGCTTACAGATTACGATTTTTGTTGAATTTATTAATTGTTATAATATTCGTCTCGACACTACGCACTAACACTAACCTGTTACACCGAACGCAGTATATATATAGGGCTCACTCTCGCTGCCCACCACTGTTTCGATATAACCAGTTACTGCTCTTGCCTAGTGTAATCGACTGTAATAAATAATAAATACTTGTTTTCTGACTACTAAGATCCTGTAACACACAAGCACACATTATGAACATACTGAAACACATTGATTGAACTGAAACTGAACAGACACTGTTCTAACACTGTTTACAACTACATGACTATATGCACAAATGTTACAACTAATGTTCAATGTTCCCAGTTGCTCCCGAATCCTCACTCCAAATACGAACGCCGGATTCCCCCTAACATACTGAAATAAGCTTATGTATAGGGTAAGCTCTCACCGACCAACCACTTACCTCAACACGTCAGCGTTAATCCGTCGTCTATATTTGGGGCTAAGATTCCAACTGTTGATTGATTATGATTGTGTAAACCACGGTTCTTAATTTACTCGAAATTAAAACCTTAGGTTTTAGCATGTGTGTCCTAGGTTAATTAACCTAGGTTCTCAATACCTACAGTATTGAGTATAATGATCTCCTGTGAGAACTTCAACTAAAGAATACTGTTACACAGATTCTAAGTTATAAAGTTCCTATGATAATGAACACCTAATAATGATAACATGACAAGGACTTCAAATCAAGATTCTAAATTAATAGCTCTTGACCTTTGAATTCCTATAATGAATATGACAAGGATTTCAAATCAAGATTCTAAATTAATAGATCTTGACCTTTGAATTCCTATAATGAATATGACAAGGATTTTAGATCAAAGATACTAAATTAATAGATCTTTGCCTCTAAATTCCTATAATGAAATCTGTGTGAGAATTTCAAATCAATGATACTAAGAATACAGATCCTTGCCTCTGAAATCCTTAAATGAATACGTGTGAGAAATTTAATTCGGTTTCTAAAATTATAGAATTCCGATTCAAATTTCTTGACTCGATGTCTAATCTTAGAAAAATGTCCCTAAGATCTTTCAAGCTTAATGTAGACTTAATGCTCACTTAAGTTACTTAGATCCTAAGTATCCTCAAGCCTATAGCACTTAGTCCTATTGGGTAGCTTAGGTTATAGTCTAGGTTATTAAACATTGGGTTTTTCCTAGTTCTCTACAACCTTGGCTCTGATACCAACCTGTCACACCCCTGCGCCGCGTGCGGAATCCACGGCGCGGTGACGTATGAACAGTTGAATCATGCACAACTATTGAATAAGAACAACCACAATGGATTACTACATTTCATAATGTTTAGACAGTTGTTTAGTTACAGACAATCTATCTACCAAAAGAAAGACAACTACAGACCCAAAATATAGTTACAAAATAAGACTCCAAACAAGACAATTAAACAATTAGGATTTAGTGTGTTTCTAATCCATCCTAGCATGTTTCTTCATCTTGTTCTATCTTAATATGGTCTCCTTAGTTGTCCCTGAGAAAGTCTTAAACCTGATTACCTGAAACACGTGAAAAGTAACTGTCAACTATAGACGTAGTTGGTGAGAACAATAGGTTTAATCATTTGTAAACATGAATATATGATATAAGGCATAGGTATGTTAAAGTAATAAATGATTCACATGGATGAGCTGCAACCCAAACTAACATCAAGTAAGAAAATGAGTGTAAACAGTCCAATCACTGTTTGCACGAGAGTCAACATATAATATCAAGTCCCAAAACCACGTTTGGAGTTAGATAATATGTCAACAGTTTTGATAAACCATACGTAACCGAAATCTGCAGTTAGTTTATAAAACAAATTTAAAAACTAACTGCAGCAATCGGTCTGCCCAAATGTGTGTGTCCGCTTTCCCTTGTTGTGATCACCCAGTACTAACGCTAATGAATCTGATACTTGATGCATTCATAAGTTTGTTTACAACAATAGACACCATGTTTCTGAACCTTACTTTAAACGAACGTGTTAATGCCTTATGTGAAAACATGATTGAAAACCTTGATTTAATCCCATGAATTAAATCCTTAGTTTTTCAATACCGTGAAATGAATCCTCTGATTTGAATACCATAAGTGAATCCCTTGATTTGAACATCACCATGAAACCATTGTTTGTATACCATGTTTGAAACCCTTGATTCAAATACCATGAAATGAATCCTTCGGTTTGAATGTCATGAAATGTGACCTTGTATATTAACAAGGTTTTTAACAGAAAAGTTTATAAAATTCATTATTTAAAAGAACATATCATTTATGAAACCTTTTTAGAAGAATAGTTCAATAGTTTAATAATTCTTTAAAAACGGTTGATAAATTTCCTGAAACAGTTGATAAATCCCTTGGATTTGTAATATGAACCTGAAATGTTGATAGGAATACACACATCTTGTGTAATGAAATACAATTGTAAATGAAAAGTTTGATCACGTGTTCCACCCCAAAACAGTTATAAAACAGTAAAAGAGGGGCTAAAGTTCTCACCTGTCTGCAGTAGACTCTGAACTAAAACAGATAGCAAGTAGCAAACAAGACTTCTAAGTGTTTCCTATATCATTGTAATCATACATAAGATATAAGATTTATAATTGTATAGACCTTGATTCATTGATTGACTAATGTTTACGATTGTTGTGAAAACTTGAAAGTCATGATTGAGTTACTTGTTTGATCATGGGTCCAAGAAAAGAATGTGTGATGTCCTGTTATGCACAACTTGTTTGCACAACATCACATGTGTTTAAGTGTTTGATAAACCATTGATATACTATTGATACACTAATGATTAACATGAAAAATGTATGGATATGTTCAAGCGTTTAGACTCGTGAGATTATGAATTGATCTCTTTAGACTCGTGAGATTTGTATTGAAGACCACACCATGGGCCATTTAAGTTAACGATGGGCTAATTGAGTGTGGTGTTGGGCCAAGTGAGTGTGATGTTGGCCCAACAACATGTATATAATCCTTGTAACATGCTAAAGACAATATCAACCCGATTAAACTCTTAGTGGGTTGAATGCACTTGGATTGGGCCTAAGAGATTTGGTTGGGCCAATTATTGATCTTAATGGGCCGAAAGCCACTACGTGAATCAAAGGGAATAACATGGGCCAAGTATGATTAAATTGGGCCAAATAGGATTGGCTTGGGCCGAAAGACTTGTGGGCTGCCACCTTAGGCAGCGAACCTTCTTTGGTTCTAGCCTAAGGTTCGCCGGTCATGCACACACCACCAAGGTTCGTTTGCATTCTAAGCCCATGAAGGCTCGCCTATGCAAACATAAGGTTTGGCGAGACTAGGGTTCGGCTACGTCCCTATGGTTCGTGACTACAAGAAGGTTCGTGGGATGCATGAAGGTTCGGGCAACTAGGGTTCGCTACATGGAGACTTCGGCTGGGTTCGGCAACAGCATGCAAGGGTTCGTTCCTTAGGCATTGGTTCGCTTGCTTGCAAAGGTTCTATGGTTCGGCTAGGCTACATGGTTCGGCAATGCACGAATGTAAACAGCAAGGCTCGTGGACTCCATAGGGTTCGCCGAAGTTGCTCATCCCCATGCAGGTTCGGCTAGAAAACCCTAATAGGTTCGGTTGACATGGCATCATGCAGGTTCGTCTGATCCAGAAAGATTAGTGGCATCAGAAGGGTTCGTCGGAGACATGAAGGCTCGGTACAGGTTCGTGAGGTCCCCTCAGGGTTCGGCTAATGTCCAACGAACTATGCAGGTTCGTGGAGCCTCATTAGGGTTCGGCCAGCTACGAATGAAGGTTCAGCCACCGAACCTGTTACCAGCATCATCACCCTCGTCGAACACCTGGTTCCAGACCTCAATCTAAGCTAACCTAGCATCAGGGAATGTTTCTATGGTTGCGAAAATGGATGTGGTTTGCTAGAACCGGCTAAGTGTCGGTTTTAAACAAGAACACACAAGAAAACCCTATTTCCAGAAATTTTCTTTCGTTCGTACCTCGTTTTTGGCCGGATAAAACCTCCGATCCGTTGTACTTCTGTGTAGAGGATGTCGAGAGCTTCACGTGGGTTCAAGAATCACCGAAATCCGTTGAGAAACGAAGAAGATATGAACGATTTAAGCTTGGATTTTTAGAGAGAGAATAGGTTCGCGAATTCTAGAGAGAAGGAGTTTGTTGGCTGACATAAATGAGGGAAATGACCTCTTTCAAAGCTTTTATAGCCCGCGCGGTATTCGGGTCCGTTTCGGTCGCTCGGTTCGCGTTTCCGGAACGTAACGCGTATTTTACGCGGATTAAAATAAAAGAGTTGTTAAACTCATTAAAATGATGAGTTTCAAAATTGTAAAAATATAAAATAATCATTTTAGTTATTTGTTTGAAAACAGATCGTTAAACAGTAACAATTGCGTGTATACCCACAATCGCGTACGTTTTCCGATCGTATAAAAAATAGTTAAAGCCGTTCACTCGTAATTATAAGTTCAACATTCGTATCATCATGGATTGTCACCCATAACTATACTCAGTCTCGCTTACGCATTACGATTTTGTTTGATTAATTGTCATAATATTCGTCTTAACACTACGCACTAACACTATCCTGTTACACCGAACGCAGTATATATATAGGGCTCACTCTCGCTGCCCACCACTGTTTCGATATAACACAATACTGTTCTTGCCTAGTGTAATCGACTGTAAATATTAATACATACTTGTTCCTAAATAAATAAGATCCTGTAACACACAAGCACACATTATGAACACATGAATCACATTGATTACTGAACATTGACACCCACTGTTCTAACACTGTTTACGACTACCATGACTAAATGTACAAATGTTACAGTCGGAGAGGTTTAAAACAGGTTCGCCTGAAAGGTTTGTTGATAGGTTCGGTCAACAATTGCTCAAAGGTTCGTTCAAAGGTTTGTCAACAGGTTCATATATAAATAGAGGTTCGTGGTTGATACGTTCGTCAGTTTCATCAGACTACTTTCACGAACCTGTAAAAAGAATTTTTCGATTTTTTGATTTAAGATCCCAGACACGTTTTGCCTCATATCATTTGATTCAGAATTGTCTTGTGAACAAATATAGGTAAAAATCTTGAAGATTGACTAGCTAAATTAGGAGATATGATTGATTTTAGGATAGGTTTAGTCGAACATGTTGTTTGGTATTAAAACTTGTTTAAATCTGATTTCTGGACAAAATGTTTTCATTAATGTTGTTCATCTGTGTTTGGCGAACCTTTGGATATAAATTTTGTGATCTAATTCGTAGATTTGAAAATTTGATTTTGAAATGGATCAGGTTCGCTGATTGAACATAGGTTCGCTGCATTCTTTAAGGTTCGTCTGAATTTTAAAGGTTCGGGCCGAACCTCTTTGTTTTAACCGAACCTTCTTTGGTCATTGGTTCGTTTGACCATTAGGTTCGTGATAAGACAAGGTTCGTTCATGGGAAGGTTCGGTCATATGAAGGTTCGTTGGTCTAAATAGGTTTGTCTAATCAAGAGGTTCGTCTAAAACTTAGGTTCGGCATAGGGGGTTCGCTGGTTTCAACACTTCAAAAAAAATTTATTCTTTTTGATTTTTAGTTTTTTAATTATAATTTTGTTTTCCTTCTGATTGTAGAATTGGCAAATCTTACATTTGGAGATAAACATAATCTCTGTGCATATCTGGATCCAACGACAAAGAATCGAAAAGATTTCAGACCTATGATTGAGATTCTAAGGCGCTCAAGGATTTATCATGCTATATCCAACTCATTTCAGATTTACAGATCTCATATACAAAGCTTCTGGGATTCGGCAAGGCTAATTACTGTTGATGAAGAATATGTGATTGAGGCGAATGTGCTTGGTCAAGCCATTCGGATTACTGAGGCTGATATTAGAAGGATTCTACAATTTGGTGGAGAACCTGCAAGAATGACACTCATTCCTGAAAGGTGTATCAAGGGTTGCTTCTTGAGGATTCGTTATTTTGGAGTTTACAGTCAGAACTCTATCAAGAAAGGAAAGCTTCATCTACAATACAAGTTGCTGGCTCATGTGTTGTTACATTGTTTGAGCATGAGGAAGGGAACTTTTGACGAGCTTAGAGATTTGATGAGATCAGCTATGGTAGCTTTGATATTGAACAAGCCATTCAATTTCTCAGCTATGATATTCGGATACATGCATGATAATATCACTAAAGCAAAGGACATATTTTATATGTATCCCAGATTCATTCATGCTGATTAATGAGAGATTTCCCGAGCAGAATTTACCTACAGATGCTTCTGATTTGCTCAAGTTAAAGCATATGACTGACTCAAGTCTTGGTCAGGTCAAGATTTATCAGTAGAGCAGCGATGATGTTTTGATCAAAGATTTAGTATGTCATTGTGCGAGAGCTAACTATGTTGCTCCTGATTATGATGCCTGGAGGCATGAAGATTCAAGTTCTGATAGTGAACTGTTTAATGACAATGATGATGATCAACAACAACCTCCTCCTCCTCCTCCTAGACAACAAGCAAGAAAGTCACATGCTCAGTCTTCACAATCCCAGTTACAAAGTCAAGATCAAACTCAAGGGCCAAGTGTAACTCCTTCTACACTGGTTCCTCTTCAAGTAATCTTTCCAGGTCAACAAGAAGATCAAAGACAGCAAGAGGACACTACTTCTATCCATGTTGATGCTGAGAATGTTGAAGTTGATGACGAAGGTGAAGAATCTACAGACACTGGGTCTGAGTTTGCAACTATTCAGGTTGTAAATAATATGGTTAGTAGATTAAAGAAGAGACCTGCACAACAACAAAATGAAGAAGCTAGAGAAGAAGCAACTGATCCTAGGTTGACAGTTGATAAGCCTGAGGCTTCAAGGCCAAAGAAGAAAAATAGAATGACTAAGATGCCTAAGAAGAAGAAGACTAAAGCTCCCATGATTATTGTATCTTCTTCTATTGCAGTTTGTACTACACCAGTTTCTATTCCTATATCTGAACCTGTTTCAGTGACTACAACAGTTCAAGAGACTGTTTCTACTTCTACTATTCATATGTCTTCTGATTCATTCTTCCATAGTCCTGATTTTGTAAATGTAGCTAATTTTGTTCCTTCTTTCATGGATGCTACAACAGTAACTACATCTTTTCAAGCTACTACTTCTGTTCAAGTTGCTTCTACATCAAGAGGAGAATCCTTATTTGAGGGCTTAGATGATTTGGATCTAAATTTCTCTTTGGATTATGATGATAGTGAGCTTAGAAGAAGAATTTCTATATTGTCACAAGAGTTTGAAAAATATAGAAAACAAAAGGAGAAAGTTGAAGCTGAACAACCATCTTCCTCAAGCTCAAGTGATCAAGATGTTATGAAAAGCCAAATTTCTCAGTTAATGAAATGGAAAGAAGAAGATGCAATTGAAAAGAAGTTGTTAAATGACAGGATTCTTTCTTTGGAAACTTTGATGGCTCAATAGAGTATTGATATTGATGTTTTAAAGAAGGAAAATCAAGAATTGAAGAAAAAGATTGATGATGTTCAAGTCAAGGATAGTCAAGCTAAGACTACTGGTGCTACTTCTGAGCCTGTATATGTAAACATTGATGATGAAGAAGAAGATGAGAAGATAGACTATGAGGATTCAGGTGTTGATGAACATCCAAGCTTTAATGCTTATTTTGATGATGAAGATGATGATGGTGATGTGAATGGTGTGGGAAGTACATGTGGATTAAATTCCAGGACTTGAGCTATTGTCGTTTATGATCCATCAAAGATTTCACTTGATGATACTCCTATTTCAGTTGTTTCTTCTGGTAAGGCTAAAGATTGTAAAGATGTTGAACTTGAAGATTTAACTTATATAGAATATCCAAAGAAGATTGTTGATTATTCTTTGCCTACTTTTCTTGATTTGTTTAAACAACATGCTGATATTCATTTGCAGAATATGTCTGTTGAAGCATCTGAAAATAAAGAAGTGGAGGAAGGAGAAATTGTTGGTGATTATTCAAGGAATGATTTTTATGGTATGTTTGAAGTTGATTTAGATCAAATATTTGATTTTGAGCAAGATGATCCAATGGATGAAAATTTGTATAATTTACAAACTTTGAAAAAGATATTTGATCTTGAAGTTCAAAGAGGTGTTCCAAAAACATCAATGGCTCAGATGAAAGAAAAGACTTACATGGAGTTGTGGAAGGAGAATCAAAATGAAAGCAAGTACATAGTTGATCACTTGTACATTTTTTAAGCAAATGACTGAAGACATAGAAGAAAAAGTTCAAGAAAATCAAGTTCAACAATTCACAAGATTCAAGATTGGATCTAAGTCTAAGATGAAAGGAAGAATTGTTAGCTATGGTTACTTTCACAACATTTCTGGAAGCATAAAGGATAAAGGATGTTATGTAGTCAAAAGGACGGATGGATACCAATATTTTGGAAAAGCATTATATATGATGTCCTTACCATCTTTTGAATGCATGCAGTTATCTAGGTTGAAGATGGTTAAACCAATTCAGACTAAGCATAATGACACATTTGAGAAGTTGTTGAAGAAAGAGGCTACGTATGGGTGGAGTTTGTTGGTTCCTCAAGTCAAAGACAAGTTGTATGGATATTCAAAGCCTAAAGCTTATAAAAGACCAAGGTTGAGGAGGATAGAACAAAATTGGAATCTTTATTTCAAATTCTGGTTCTATGATGAAAATATATCTGAAGCTGTTATTTTGTTGAGACAAGAAGAGAAATGGAGGGTGATTAGGATGTTGGATCCTGTTTGGATAGTAAACTGTTTAAAACAAGACATTGAATTGCTTAATGTAGCTGAAATTTTTGCTGATGATGGATATAATGATGTTGGGATTAGTTACAAAGACATGGTAGTTTAGTTTCAAACAATTGCTCGGATGTGTTATACTCTGGGTATACATTCTAGATGTAACTGGGAAGATGTCAATTATTTGTATGTTGAGTTGATGAAAATACAAAAAGAGATAGACGAGAGAGATGCCAAGCTGGAAGCTGAAAAATTATCTAAGATTCCAAGATCTGTTGTTATTCGTGCTGTTGATAATTTGTGTGGAGAAACAAGTGGAGTTCAAAGTGAAGACTGAAGACGGAGATTGAAGATTTTGTAAGCAACTATTAAGGGGGAGTTTGTTAGTACATTTCTGTAAATAGGTTGCTTATCAAAATATGTAAATTATAGAAAGTATAGTTGAGGTTTGGCTGAGGTTCGTCTGGCCCACGAACCTTAGCAGGTTCGGAGAACCTAGTAGGTTTGTCTGAAAAGGTTCGTCCAGCGAACCTCAAGGTTCGGCTGGCGAACCTAATCGTTCGACTATACTAGGTTCGGCTGACAGTGTATATACTGTAGGTTTGTCTGATTTTGTTATAACTCTTGGAAAGTTTCTGTGTATTTTCTCTATGTGAGATTGTATTTCATTGTAATCAGTTCAGATTGATTAATGAAATGGAGATGATTATTGAAATGCTTGTTCTTCTTTGATTCATATAGATCAAATATAGATTCCGCATATTTTTGATTATTAGTAGGATTCCGTTGTACGATCAACATCAAAATCAGTAGATCAACAGTGGTATCAGATATTTGGTGGAGTTCTATACATGATTTTCAAGATCTACAAGCATTTGGAGTTATAAAAGATCAAGAAATGGATCAAAATTCTAGTTTTCTTTGTGTTTGATTGCTGTTTTGAGTGTAATCTCATCATCTATTGCTGTGGAACATTACAGTTAAAAGATTTGTGGTGCAAATTGGAGATTTTTGAAGGATTTTCTTCAAATTTGGAAGGTTTTCCCTCCAAAATTTTGAATTTTGAAGTACAGGTTCGTGAGCCAAACATGTGAATAGCTGAAGCAAAAGGTTCGCTATCATTGAGAATTTTCTGAGGTTCATTTAGAGTTTTTGAAGAGGTTCGTTGAAGGTTTTCTTCAGAAGTCGTTTGTCTCAAGGTTCGTGAGATCAGGTTTGTCTCAAGGTTCGTGAGAGCAGGCTTGTCTCAAGGTTCGTGAGATCAGGTTTGTCTCAAGGTTCGTTCCATCAGGTTCGTGAGATAAAAGGTTTGTCTCAGGTTCGTGACTTGAGGTTCGTGTCTCAGGTTCGTCAATTAAGGTTCGTTCAGATCAAGGATTGCTGGAGGTTCGCCTGGTAGTAAGGTTCGTGAAGTGAAGTTGTCATCAGAGGTTTGCTGATTAAAAAATTCAAAAACCATGGCTGAGATGTTTGCTGTTGTAGCTAGTAAGAATTCTAAGATACATAACATTCTAATTAGTGAAACTGAGGTTGTAAGTACAAACAAAGTTCGAAAGTTACTTGATTTGACAGATTATGAGAACTGGAAAGGAAGGTTTGAAACACATCTAAATGTAACTGACACTAATCTGTGGGAAAGGATTTTATCACCTTATGAAAGACCTAAGGTGGTGGGGACAGATTTGGATCAAACCCTTGAGAGATTGGATGTTGATCAGAGAAAGAAATACGACTCTGAGAAGAAAGCTTACTGGATGTTGAGCCAAGCAATCCCTAATCAAATACTTCATCAATTTTATGAACAAAAAACCTCATATGGTTTTTGGAATGCTTTGAAACCAATGATTAAGGGAAATACCAAGTTAAAGAAGATGAAAGCCACTGATATACGTAAAGAGTTTGAGAACTTCAATTTTATTGGCAATGAGAGTCTTGAAGCCTTAATAACATGATATAGGCCTTTATTGACTGAAGTCAGGAAGTGTGGAATTGAATACACTGAAGAGGAAAAGATAGATTGCTTTGCAGATGCGGTGCCTGAAAAGTGGAATTCATTGGTGCTAATTTTGAGAGAAAATCTACCAGGAATGATATTGGTGGAATTTATTCAAAAGCTAGAAGAACAGGAGATGAAGGATAAGAGAATAGCAAGAAAAGTGAATGTTACTCAAGATCCTTCTTTATACGGTGCATCTGTGGTTACACCACATGTTTCTTCTGCAAAGATTCAGACAGTATTTGTTTCTAGTACTTCTGATAGTACTTCTACACCTTCTGCATCTGCAAGTTCTAGTTCATCTTATTCTGTGAAAGAGATGAAGTCTGACTCAACAACAACTCCTGTTCCGCTGAATACAACAAATCTGGGGAAAGTAACTGTAGAGGCTGTTCGGGATCATATGTCAATTTTGTCATGTGTAGTCAGTGCTTATAATGAACAAATTGCAGGAAAGATTGGAAACTCAAATCTTACATTTGAAGATTATGAGCAAATTGATGATGAGGAATTGGAGTTGATTGACACTCAATGGGCATTGGCAAGTGTGATCAGAAGAATAAATATATATGAAAAGAAAACTGGGAAGAAATGCACTTTTGATCGAAACACCAAGTTTGGATTTAAACCAAAGACTACTCAGTGTTACAATTGTGGTGAGTTAGGCCATTTTGCTAGAGAATGCAAAAATCCGAAGTAGCAGGGAAATTTAAACCCTTTCAATCCAAAAGAAGCTTATCAGAAGAAGATAGAAAAGTCTGAAGAGTCATCGAAAGCTTTAGTGAGTCGAGCTAATGAAGGTTATGATTGGGGAAAGCAATATGATGAGTTGATGGGTGCTTTTATGGCTTCTTTGGATGAAGACACATGCAAAGGCAAAGAGAAGGTTGATGAGTTACATGATGATCTGTTAGAGATCATTGATAAATTGAAAGAGATGAATGCTCAGTTGACTGCTGAACCGGTAGAGTGCACAGAAGCTAACAAGAAGCTAATTTCAAGAGAAAAATCTTATGACAAAAAGATAATTGAATTAGGAAACGAAAATGAAGAGTTGAAAATCATGAAAGATACTTTGTTTCATTCATTGATGATTATAGTCGATATGCATATGTTTATCTAACGAAGCATAAGGATGAAACCATTGAAAAGTTCAAAGAATTCCAAAACGAAGTAGAAAACCAACTCGGTAAAACGATTAACGCACTTCGATCGGATCGAGGAGGCGAATATCTCAGCTTAGAGTTCATCAATCATCTGAAAGAACGTGGAATTGTTTCACAACCCACTCCTCCTGGTAAACCCCAACTTAACAGCGTAAGCGATAGGAGAAATCGCACCTTACTTGATATAGTTCGATTGATGATGTGTAGAACTAACTTGCCTCACTCTTTTTGGAGTTTCGCTCTTATGACCGCAGCCCGCATTGTGAATCTGGCACAGACTAAGAAGGTAAACAAAAAACCATATGAGATATGGTTTGGCACTAAACCCAATTTGTCTTACCTTAGAGTATGGGGATGCGATGCATATGTCACTAGGGATTATGATGACAACCTTGATCCTCGAGGCGAAAAGGTTGTTTTCGTCGGATACCATAACAGAATCGGATATTAATTCTACCATCCTGATGCAAACTTGATTTCCATCAAAAGGAAAATATTCGAGAACCACAAACGACCGCTGACGAAGTCGGAACGTCTGATCAACAAGAAGTTGTTGCAAATGAATTAGACTTAAACACATGCATTCGTATAAGTAGCGGTACTCGCAATGCTCCTGATAGATACCTTTGGCATTTTGATGGTTCTGAAGTCCTGTTAGTAGCTAAGCCTGATGACGAACCCACTAACTACAAATCTGCTATATGAGATCCAGAATCTGCGAAATGGCTCGATGCCATGGATTTCGAGATGCAAACCATGCGTGACAATCAAGTCTGGGACTTGGTTGAGCTACCCCTTAGTTCACGAGCAGTAGGAAGCAAATGGATTTTCAAGAGAAAAACCGACATGCATGGAAATGTTCATACCTACAAAGCACGGTTGGTTGCAAAGGGTTTCACTCAAACTTAAAACTGCTTTTCTTAATGGACATCTCTCTGAAGATGTCTATATGGTTCAGCCTGAAGGTTTTGTTGATCCAAAATATCCTAGTAAGGTATGCAAATTAAATAAGTCCATTTATGGGCTTAAGCAGGCATCTCACTGTTGGAATCTTCGTTTTGATCAAAAGATCAAAGAGTTTGGTTTCATCAAAAACGAAGATGAACCTTGTGTTTACAGAAAGGCTAGTGGGAGGACTATATCATTCCTCATCTTGTATCTGGATGATATACTAATCAATGGAAACAACATCCATATGCTTAACGAAGTTAAGCACTGGTTGGGAAATTGTTTTGCAATTAAAGATCTTAGAGAAGCAGCTTACATTCTTGGAATCAAAATCCACAAAGATAGATCTAAGTGGCTTTTAGGGATGAGTCAAAGTGCATACATAGACAAAATGCTGACATGCTTCAACATCGAGAACTCCAAGAAAAGGACTATTCCCATGACTAAAGGAACCGTGTTGAACAAATCGCAATCTGCTTCGACGGACATTGAAATTAGGCAAATACAAGCAATTCCATATGCCTCAGCGATTGGTTCTATCATGTATGCTATATTATGTACCAGACCTGACGTCTCGT
Source organism: Mikania micrantha (assembly GCA_009363875.1). Classification (NCBI taxonomy): domain Eukaryota; kingdom Viridiplantae; phylum Streptophyta; class Magnoliopsida; order Asterales; family Asteraceae; genus Mikania; species Mikania micrantha. The sequence goes on along the minus strand of CM018698.1, from coordinate 33,820,751 downwards.
ATGCTTTAAGCATGACCAGTCATTTTCAGCAAAGTCCTGGCATTGCCCATTGGACCGCAGTCAAACTTGAGAAGAATTAAAGAAATGTTTTTAATATTTGGAGGAGTGGAAGAAGAGCTCACTATAAGGTGTTACACTGATGCTAGCTTCCAGACTGACCGACATGATTCTCGCTCACAATCAGGTTTCGTGTTCATTCTCAATGGAGGAGCTGTCTCCTGGAAAATTTCCAAACAGAGTGTAGTGGCGTATTCAACCACCGAATCTGAATATATTGCTACATCGGATGCTGCAAAGGAAGCTACTTGGATAAAGAAGTTCATAGCTGACCTCGATGTGGTTCCAAGTATTCGGAAGACTATCGAAATCTTTTATGATAACACAGGTGCTATTGCTCAAGCCAAAGAGCCAAGGTCTCATCACAAATCCAGGCACATTTTAAGAAAATTCCACTACATACGGGAAATAGTGGAACGTGGAGATATCATAATAAGCAACGTGGACACAGATCAAAACCTAGCAGACCCGTTCACTAAGCCCATGAATCAGGACAAGTATGATTAGCACAGGAGTGCGATCGGGCTTAGATTAGCTAGCGATATGTTTTGATTTAGTATTTGGATGAATGAACAAATAAGCAGTTGTACTTTGAATTCAGAATTGATTTATTGGTTTAAATGCAAATCTGAATTTTATGATTGTGTTCGAATTTAATACGTTTAATCCATGAATCTTATATTCTTAATTATCCGTAGTCGGTTAGACTCGTGGGAACGACTCTGAATTAAGACTATTCTGGATTTTGTCTCAAGTAGTTGACTACCAAATTCACATATATCATTATGAATGATGTTGGATGTAACTCGCTTCAAATCATCTCCATGGATCTTATTCATGAGATGTTTTTGAAATTGGTAAACTCATCTTGTATCCTCTGACCTGAGATATATACTAGAACTTCCGTTTCCTAAGGGACATTCTTTGATCATTGTCAACCGTTGTCGCATAGCTGCCAGTCATAAAGGCTTTGATTGGGAATGGTTTTGATGTTCAGTGGGAGTTGTATATAATCAAGATTGGGATTCTGTACTCTTACATATTTCATGTAACGGTTAGACATTTTGGCGCCCTCGTTGATTCAAACTGGTGAAGCGTAAGGCCTTACCCAAACTGACTGTGTGTTTGATTGGACCACTCTGAATCTAAATCGAGAACAACAATAATTGAACACCATATGAGAAAGAATTAGATCCATGTGTCATTGTTTCAATTGATGTCTTTTACAGAAAGGATAGATGATTACGATTATCATAAGTCTAGTATCCTGCTATAGTAGCATGATAATTTGTTTAATGACTTTAAAGTGTCATACCTTGTTAAGAGCAATCATGTGCAGCTAGAGCACCGCTGACTGTTTACGTTAGCCTTCTATCGAAATCCGTCCAAGTGGGAGATTGTTGGATTTTATGAACGGATCCAATAAGTTAACGTAACTAACCGAGTTGTGACCCGCAAGAGTTACACCGTGGGCAACAAACATTTTGTCCACTTAATTTGATTAGCTGGTAATCATGAACATTTTATAATTTATAATAGTTATAAATTATATAAGTTTATTTATTTATTTAGTTAAACTATTATTATTATTATTATTATTATTATTATTAAAGTAATATCTAATAATTGTGTGCATGATACACACTCCAACTCTTGATCTCTTATCTCTCTATATATATACTTGAATGATCAAGACTTTAAAGAGTTCATGATGTTTTTTTAAAAGATTGGTGCAAGAAGAAACTAGTAGAAGATTAATCATCTTCATCCTACTTTCATACCACCACCTGCTTCTGTTGTGAACCGGGAACTTGTTCGTGTTTTTTGTTCTATCATCCGTTCGTTGAACCTCGGTGTCTCAAACGGTTAACTATTAACAAAAAGGGTATAATCTCTTGTCATCGGTAGATTAGATTAGTTCAAATTATCTGTGTTTGCATGTTTTGTAACCTTGATCCTAATTGGGAATTTTTACAGTGAAAAGTTGGAAACTGTTATTCCCGTTGCGTTAATATTAAATATGCATTCAATATATATTAAATGGTCAAAGTCGTTTTTACCGAAAAGTCAAACCGAATACCACTACGATTCCCAAGAGATGTTGCTGTTCAAATGATGTAGGACACACAAAATGCACCTGATGAACCAGTGCAACCTTCTTCAGTTCAAGTTCTAGTTCAAGCACATGATGACAGTTCAGACTCAGATGAAAATCACTCTCATCCAGATGTTCCAGAACCAGATGTTGAAAATATTGTACATGCTCTTGAGGATATCAATCTAAACAATCTTGATCAACAGGTTGAGGTTCCTGCTTATCCTGTTGGAAGAATTAACAGAATTCATCCTTAAGAAAATATTATTGGAAATCCTACTGATGGAGTGAAGACCATAAATCAATTATCTTCCGGTGGTCTTGCTGCCATACTTGACTTAGCAGATGTAAATTTTTCTGCCCATTCTTGCTTTATCTCCCAAGTTGAACCCAGAACCATTACTAAAGCATTGAAAGAAGAATTGTGGGTCAATGCCATGCAAGAGGAGTTGCTGCAATTTAAAAAAACTTGGAGTTTGGTAGCTTGTTGATAGACCCAAGGGTGCAAAAGTTATTGGCACAAGATGGGTTTTACGCTGCAAACAAGATGATCATGGTATCGTGGTTAGAAATAAAGCACGTCTGGTGGTGCATGGCTTTAGACAGATTGAAGGGATTGAATACAATAAAGTATTTGCACGGGTTGCTCGTCTTGAAGAAATCCAAATTTTTATGGCTTATGCATCCTTCAAAAAGTTCAAAGTTTATCAGATGGATGTTAAGAGTGCATTTCTTCATGGTGTGATTAATGAAGTGGTGTATGTCAATCAACCTCCTGGGTTTGAAGAGCCATTGCATCGTGACCAAGTATACAAGCTAGATAAGGCCTTGTATGGATTGCACCAAGCTCCACAAGCGCGGTACAAGACACTGTCTACTCACCTTCTGAACAACGGGCTCAGAAGAGGTGTCATTGACTGCACTTTATTCATTAGAGAGATGGATGGGGATTTGCTCTTGGTGCAAGTTTATGTGGATGATATCATCTTTGGATCCACAAATGATGTTCTGTGCAAGGAATTTGAAAAGTTTATGAAAGACAACCTCGAGATGAGTTCCAATGGAGAGATGAAATTTAACTGGGATTGCAGGTGGATCAGTCTGAGGCAGGGATTTTTATTCATCTGACCAAATACGTTGGTGACATTCTAAGCCGGTTCAGTATGTTGGATGCAAAACATGCTGGTACCCCACTGGCTGTTAATCACGGGATTACTCCAGATGAAAATGGGAATTTGATCGATGCCATTCTGTATAGAGGAATGATCGGATCTCTTATGTATATCACAGCTTCTCGTCCAGACATAATGTTTGCTACTTGTCTGTGTGCTCGTTATCAGTCAAAGCCAAGAGTTTCTCATCTTATTGCTGTGAAAGAGGATTTTGCGTTATCTGAAGGGTACTTCAGATATGGGCTTATGGTACCCTAATGATGATAATTCCGATCTAACTGCTTATAGTGATTCAGATTATGGTGGATGCAAAAGAGACTTCAAGTCAACATATGCGGGGTGTCAATTCTTTGAAAAACGCCTAGTTACCTGCCAGTTCAAGAAGTAGACGTCGATGTCTACTTCAACATGTGAAGCAGCATACATTGCAGTTGCTAGTTGTTGCTCTCAAACCATCTGGATTCAGCACAACTTAGGGACTATGGGTTACATTTTTCTAACACTCCTATAGTTGTTGATAACACTGCTGCCATAGCTGTCACTAAAAATCTTGTACAACACTCTAAAAAAAACACATCGACATTAAATATCTCTTCATACGTGATTATTTTGAAAAGAAATTAATCGATGTTGTTAAGATTCACACCGATAACTAGAAAGCTGATCTTTACACTAAAGCATTTGACAAACCCAGATTTTTATATCTGTTATCAACTAATGGTGTTTTTCAAAAAGATGAAGTCATTCCTTCATCTGAATCAAACAAATGATCATTATTTTGTTAGTTAGTTTCTTTTGTTTTATTTTTACTTCTTTGTATTTCTGTTATTCTTTCCTTTCACATATTCAAAAACTCAAAAAGATTTTTAGTTTTAGGTTTTTAGGGGGAGAAAAAGTGGTTTAATTGAAAAACCAAAAACATTTGAAAAATTAAAAAATTGAGAAAGTTTTGTGTGAGAAAGTGATGTGTTAATCACTTATATCTTAAATGCAAAATTGAATGCATGAACTGAAAACGCATGGGTTTTATGATTTGATGTACTGATAGGCCAACTTTACAAAGGCTATAGACTATTGATGATTGCTTAGAATGTCTGAATTGTAGGATCCAGTTTAAAAAACTTGTTAAAGGATAAACAACTTTTAACTAAAATAAGGCATACACCTGTTATCATAGGATCTTATGAGGTTTCCAATGATTCATGAATTCAAGTCTTTACACGAGCCATATTGCTTTGTAAAGACCTAGCTGAAGCCGTCCATTCAGATAAGAATGATTGAATCACAACAAAATAAAAGTGAACCGACTTTGTATACGTGCCATATTGTTGGGTTGCAGCCTAGCTAAAGCCGTCCATTCAAATAGGATAAGCTAAGAAAAATACAAAAATAAGATAAGTTCAATTCCATACATGTGCCATATTACTGGGTTGCAGCCTATTTGAAGCCATCCATTTGGATAAAACAAGTTGATCTTGTCAACACAATTCTGTATACGTGCCATATTTCTTTGTAAAGACCTAGCTGAAGCCGTCCATGAGAATGTGTTGAACTTGAGAAACAAATCAAAAAGGAAAACACAAAAAGAAAATAAATTGGAACCTTATAGAACTTATGATGTTAGGTATTAAGATATTCAGAGATGAGTTATAAACTGGTTTTAACCTAGATTGGTTGTCTATAATGGGTAACTCAGTCGGAAAATATGAGTGATCATTGATTGGTTTAGAAACAAACTATTTACAGGTTTAAAGTGGACAAGTATATCATTAATCGCTTCATTAATCAAATGTGTCAGAAGTATAACATTCATGAATGCTAATTTGATATGATCTGGTGTATGTGTCATTTTCTTGAAAGGCTACTCACAATAATATGTGAGTTTTGTTTGTTTCAGTTTCAGTTTGTACAATTGTTTAATTATCAGAAAAACACAAAAAGATTTTTAATTTCAGTTTGTTTTTAAATGATCATTTGTTTGTTCGGATATTCAATCTCATCTGAACTGATCACCAAACCAAACAGATCTTCATAACAATACTCCCTTTATGGTCAAAATGTCTAAATCTGAAAATAAGTTGTGTTTTGGGTGCTGAACCTCATTCGCCCGAATGAGTGATGCGAAAAACTCTATTGACCGAATGATTCCTTTCATGCGAATGAGGTCATTCGGCTGATCCCCTGATGCGAATGGGGTCATTCGGTTGAACTCTCATCCGAATGAGTTCCCTATTTAAAGAGGCCTTTTGGCCGAATGGCTCATTCTCACCTATGTCTGTCTTTCGCTCCTATTGTGTGTACTTTCTTTAGCCCGAAGCAAACATCAGGCCATCTTCTTCATTTTTCACCATAAATCTGCCATTTACTGATCTTATTTCATCTTGTCATTGTTACAGGTACTGTTGGAATCAATATCGTTTGACTTTGACCATAGATTGAACCCTAACCGTTCGGATTTTTGGGGTTTTAGGGTTCGAAACTATGCAAGACCAATAACCGATCAAAATGAAATTTAATCCACTTGAAACCAGTTCTAAAACCTTAATCGGACCTCTCTGAACTAAAAGCTACCATTTTTAGGGTCTGATTTGAGATTATGGGAGTTTGAGATTTCAAAGTTATTCGGTCGATCGAATGACGTCCATTCGCATCATAGGGTCGACCGAAAGAGGAGATTTGACCGAAAGAGGAGAGTCAACCGAATGAGAGCCTTTCGGTCAAAGGGTGGACCGAATGGTGTCTTTCGGGTCATTTGGTCATGCAAATGAGTGGGTTCGACCGAATGACCCCATTCGTGTGTCATTCGGATGACACCATTCATTCAGCCACCCTTCTCATTCGACTGAGTCTCATTCGTGTGGTACTGGTTCATTCGCACCACTTGAAAACTTGGGTTAATATTTTGATTTTGTTCAATTGTCTACTGAACTGAACTGATATGTTGTTTTTCTTGTTTTTTTTCAGTATGGCAGGCTACAAGGTTGTTCCCAAGAACAACATCTTTGCACATCTTGATGTTACCATGGCGAATGCCAGACATTTTACAGAGATTATTCTTGAGACGATCCAAGATATCTACTGTTCATGTGCCATACTTATCTCATCAGAGAGATTTCTGGAGCTCAGATGATATTGATTGTGAAGAATAGCCTCATGTTATCAGAGGGAGGCTCAGAGGATAGGATGTTGTAGTATCTGCTAAGCATATCAGACGGGTTTGTGGATTTTAGGACTCATCAGATCATCTATTCACACTTGACAGATATTTGGTTTGTGGATGTTTCATGAGGTGCAAGTACGATGTTGACTTTGAGGCTGGGGTGCTGAACAAGGCTTTTCTCTGCCCGCAGTTCAAGTATTTATGCCATGTTCTTATTCATTGTCTGGGATCAAGGCGAGGAGGATTTGACGATCTTAGAGAGACACTTCAATGTACCTTTGTGGATTTGGTGCTGAACATTCCGTTCAACTTCTCTGAGATGGTCTTTTCAGATATGAAGGAGAAAGTGTACCTGAAGGGCAACAAGAAGTTCTTGATGTACCCGAGGTTTCTCCAGATGATCTTCGATGCTCAAGTGCCGAATCTTCCCAAGGGCAACTCAGATATCATCAGATTAGAGCATATGACAGATATTACCCTCAACAGTGTTCTTTCTTATCAGGGAAAGGAGAGATAGCCTCCTACCCATCATTTGTTTGGCCACCTCCTCAATCCTGAATATGTTGCACCTATCGGGAGGAGGTACAGACACGAGGACTATGATTCTGATCAGGAGGATATCATTGTTCCAGAAGGTGATGATGGAGATGATGTTGATGGTGATGCTGGTGATGCTGGTGTTGGTGTTAGTGGTGTGGTGATATTGATGTGAGTACTGGTGTTGCTGATGTGAGTATTGGTGCTACTGTTGGTGATGTTAGTATGGGAGGTGGTACGACCTCTGCTGATGAGGGGGAGAATGTGGAGATGGAGGATGTTGATGGTGATGATGATGCTAATTTTGAAGACACTTATTCAGAGGACACAGAGCCTGCTGTTATTACTACATGTTTCAGATCCCAAGTAGTTTTTCTTGAGACAAGGGCTAGTGAGCAGGCTGCTGTAGATGAGGAGGAGATTAGGGATCCGTTCTTTATTCCAGAGTTTGATTTTGACCCCATCCCTCTCACTTTTGCTTCATCTACTGCTACTGAGGCTTCCTCCCCTCCAGCCAAGAGACAGAGGTGGTCCAAATTGGTATTACAGAGACAGTCAGAGTCGTTTTCTGTTGCATCATCCACTGCTACATCCGCTGGAACAGTCGCGATTTCTCACAGACCTTCAAGGGCAACTCCTACACGTGTTTCTGTTGCCTCTTTGACTTCCTCTATGGCCACTATAACTATTTTCACTACTGCTTCCTCTGGTCCTTCTATCACACGCTCAGATTCGTACCATATGACTGCTTCAGTTGCTGATCAGCTTAGCACGTCGTACAGTCTAGTTCTTTGGTTGATAGAGAAGAACCATGAGCAGGATCAGGCTATTGCTTAGCTCACACGGAGGGTCAGTGAGCAAGATGCTCTACTGCTACTGGCTGCTGATAAGAGAGCCGATTTGAGAGCCAGATCTGCTGATTTAACGGAATGATTGCTCAAGTCTATGGATGAGCACAATCAGCTGGCTCTGACTACCGTTGGATTCAATGACAGGATTTTGGATCTTGAGGCTGAAAACTTTGTGTCTTGCTGAGCAAGTTGAAAGCCTCAAGGAGTCCACACCGAGGATTGAGGGAACTGAGCCTATCTCCGATGATTCAAACAAGTAAGATAATGAAGACGAAGAAGAGGAAGAGGAAGAAGATTCTGATGAGGAGAAGGTGGATTATGATAGTACAGATGATGATGATGACTATGGTGATGATGATGGCGGTGCTGGGAGTGGCTTTACGAGTTCCTCCAGTGTAGGAGAGCCAACCCCACCCACCAAGATCAGAACCAAGACCAGACACGATAGAGCTGCCCAGCCATCTCAGAGTCAAGCAGAGGAGCCTAAGGCAACTGAAGAGGTTGATGCTATGCCTGTGAGACATCTTCTGGATGAGAAGTTGACGATGATTTTAGACGCACAGGGTATCATTCTACACTCTGTCAGCTATGACAAAGAGGAAGGTGAAATCATCCACTGCCTCTCTAAAGAGAAGATTGCAGAGTTATTTCGGCAGAATCCGGATGACGTAGTGTTGGATGCTGATATTGTTCCCATTTCTGATCTTCATACTCCAGAGGCTTTTGACGATGTTGATGAGGTAATTCATGAGGATCTTACAGAGGAAGAGACACAAAGTATACTTCAGCTGAGGATGAGCTGGCTACTTTTGCTGATCTTTTCGGTCTTCATACTGAGGAGGAACTGAAGAGAAAGATAGACGAGAAGGTCAGCGGAAGAGAATCTTCAGCAGAAGAAATTCAAAAGAGGAAGGAGGAGTGGGCAGCTTATTCGGAAGTACTGAAGAAAGACAATGTTCCACCAATGCCAACTCAACACACCAAAGTATACAGGACCAAGGGATACAAGTCCGGCAGTCAGATTCTGAGTTGGGCATACTTTCATGATCTGTGATGTTATGCTGTGCAGAGAGAGAAAAGGATACAGTACTTCTGCTTTACTCATGACTTCAAGACGTTGCCGGGATTCGAGGTTAATCAGCTTGCACGACCGAAGATGCTATATTATGAGGATTTGGGGATGTTTTCCTGGTTTTCAAGGCAAATCCAGTTCGAGTACAAAAAGAGATGGGTTAACTTCAAGCCACAGCAACCGGAAAGGTATTACTTGTCGGATATTGATGCCAACACCCGCAGACATAAAGTGATCCTGCAGTGGGTGCCTCACGTCATGAAGAAGTTTCCGTTACAGAAGATGCGTCAAGACTTCTCGGATAGATTCCGATGGTGGTATTATGACAGGATGACTGTTGAGGCTGTGATCGTGCTATGCAAAAATAACACATGGGATACCGTTCGTATCTTTGATCCTATGTGGCTGACAAATCTGTCGCTAGAAGACGTGAAGACTTTATACAGATGTCAGATATTCTTTGTTGTTGTGGATATGGAACAAGCGCTGCAATATATGAAAGTCATTCGGCTATGCTTTGTGTTTGATATACATGCCGGCTCTGACTGGAAGGGACTTTCAGAAAAGTTTTTGAAGACTGGAGCTGACAAGTACGAACTAGGTCCAAGGGGGAGTTTGTTGGTGCATGTAATGTCCCTAGTTCCATGTTTTGTGTAACTTTGATTGTATAATGTTTATTTCAGTAATGAAAACATCTATTTTGTATTGTTCATTTATGTTTAATTGAATTTAATGTGTTTAATCATAGTTGACTTTGACTTTATTTATTATACAGACCCATTCGTGCGAATGGTTCCTACGAATGAGTCCTTTCGCATGAATGAACAACTAGGTAATGGCTGAGGCGAATGAACAAGTCACTCGCATGACTCATTCAGTTGACCAGCCCATTCGGCTGAGCCTTTCACCCGAATGAGTGCTTCGCACCACTCATTCGGCCGAATGAGCTCAGTCTATATATAGGACTGCAAACATAATGTTTCAGTAACTTTTACATCATTTCTCTGACCCCTGAGCACCCCCTGTCATTCCCCTAGGGTTTTGAGCTGCCTCTTCCTGTCCAAGTTCCCCGTGGTGTTCGATTTTGATCAAAACGTTGATTCTACATCATCGGATTGCCACAGGGATTGGTGATTTCGATTGGAAAACCCTTGAATAGGATTCCGCACTATTCAAGGACCTGTCGAGCATAATCCACAAGGAACCGAGTCGTTTCCGAGGGTTTCTTAGGTCCTACAGTATTTTTCCGCAAGCTTAATCTCAGTTGGAAACATGTGGGGTAACAAACATGTTAGTTCATGAAATCGGTCAGTGTACATTTGGTGTTCTGCTCCCACCATGGAATGTTTCCAAAACTCTTCTTCCAGTTTTTGTATTTCATTCACGGGACATATTCAATTGTAATCAACGTTTTGAACTCATTCCACGTCATCTGATCAAAAACTGATGTTCCCAATATTCTCACTTGTGTATTCCACCAAGTGAAAGCTTGGCTTTTCAATGAACATGTTGCATATAGAACTTGGTGTTTCTCTAAGCATTGAATAATTTTTAGTGTTGTTTCCATTTCTTCCACACATTTTTGGAGTCCAAATGCTCCTTCATTCCCAAAGAAAGTGGGTGTATTGTAGGATGCAAAGTACTTATACGTGCATTCTTGTTGAGGTGGTTCAGGATTAGTACAATCAAATCCAGAAGCATGTACTTCAGTGTTACCTCCAATATTTTTATTAACATCATTATTATTTCTACCCAAAGTCGAAGACATGTGTTGTTGTAACATCTGGTACGAAACCGACAGGAAACTATACTGTAATACTACAGTTACAGACCTTAGTATAAGTACTGTAGCGTATTTATAAAATAGACTAAGGACAAAACACAAAACAACGATCCTATGGTGAGATCATGTAACAGGAAGAACAGTTTCAGTTCAAATAACAAGGTGAGCAGAAAACAAACACAACAGTCATTATACACATCTCTCGGTAACGAGGATCAGATAACTGAAAATTCAATGAAAAAAATACAAACGAATGAGAATCATCACGATGGAAATTAAAAACGAATGTGACGAAACCGATATTTAGTAATAAACCGATATTATTACGAAAGTATTAAATAAACATCGAATTCGTTTGGGTGACGATTCGAACGAATATAACTGTTTATTTAATATTTTAAATGATATCTGTAAATAGAAAAACAAATCAGGAAGTGAAACGTACAATCGTATTCGTACAGTTAGCGCTCTGTACGAAAAACGCGCGTAATTAACTAGGAAATTAAACCATGAAATTAAACGATTACGAACTTTTAAATAATATAAATTAAATAAAAATAATATTTAATAGGAATAACCACCTCAGAAGAATTTAAATAAACGATTTTATCAAAGCAATACGTAATTAACGTAACAAAATGTAATATCATAAATTAACGCAACCGATTAAAACCGAACACGCGGGTAAAACACCCTAGGTATAAAACCCCATTTCTTCTTTTTTTCCCTCACATTTCAGCTTTTCTCTCTCTCTCTCTCTAAAAAGCTGATGAACAACTTTCTCTCTCTACTCTCTCTCTAATTTCACCAACACTCCACCATAGCAAAACAACACTAAATCTTGTGTTCTTGGTGTCTAAACGACCCTATCAATGAATAGAGCAAGGAAGTACAGAAGATCTAACCCAAAACAAGCTCGATTGGAAGAAATTCTAAAGAGAAGATTCAACTAAAAGTGGGTTTTAACCCATTTTAGTGGTATGAGCTCAAAACCGTAATCTTCACTTTTAAATGAGTTCCTTGAATGGTTTAAACTTAAAATAACATGAAATATGAGGTCCTAAACAACCTGAAACTCTATGGGGATTTTTTTTGGGACTGAAGGTTGAAGACGAGTGACCGGAGAAACAGTACAAATTCAATCAGGAACACCCCATCTTAGGCCGAGAACCATTATTGTAGGCCGACAACCCTTTTCTTTGGCTGAGTCCATGGAGATCTAGAACACTTCTAGAGTGGCCAAGAACCTTTTACTTCGATGGGTTGAGAACCAATTTGTGACATATCATAAAAGCCGAGAACACCTTGTGGGAGACCCACACTTTAGAGAACTCTCATAATCAGTCGAGAACTACTCCTTTTTGGCCTTCCTTGAGTCAAGAACCTCATCCTTTATGGATAAAGTGATCAGTAACCCCTATGGTGGTATGCAAACACTCGAGGACGTCTTAAACAAGCCGACAACCTTTCTTTTTTTAACATTCTCGGTCAAGAACCCAAGTACCATGATGTTCTCTTAAATATTCTCTTGGGTTCCATCAACATTACTTGAACACTATTTAAAAACTTAGATAAACATTAAGACAAGCATTTTAATCACAAACCATGGTTTAAAACATGTCAAGGGCTTATAAAAAATTCATGTTTGATCAAGGTAACAAAAGATTTTCACTTATAAAGTAACTTAATCAAGTTTACTACATAGTTGGTGGATTATGATGACAACACTTTTACAATATGTTAAAGTCAATAACAAGGATAATCGTATAAACAAAGAACGTATTTCGTACTAATCTTAATCTAAATTGTTTAAGTATTAGTATGTTATACCATCAAATGAGTTCTAGGAAAAATCAAGATACAAAGACTTATGAAAATTAACCAACTTTAGGGTTAACATACGAAATCATAGTTATACTTATAAGTTACAAACAATGTAGAATCAAACACAGGTTTAATACACTACATCTACAAATAACGAGCATGAATATTCTTGAAGTAAGTCAAGAGCCAACACAACACAGGTGAGTTCATTGCCCCTTTTCTAAACTCTTTTGTTTTATACTACGGGGCTGACAAGCATGCATACATTTTATTATTTTATAAATTCATAGCATGTTTTCTTATTATTCTATTATGGTATCATATTAAGTGTGTATGGGAGCTTGGAAACAAATATGCTAAGTATCCAGAACACTTAGGTTATCCTAACAATTCGTGCACTGGATTATTACTATCAATCTAAAATAACTTTTGGACATCTAGGAAGTCTGAGTAAATTTGTTTTAATGTGACTATTATTGAGCAAATGGAATTTTAAGAACATGGTGAAATAGCTGAGAAGTATCAAAGATCACGTGTGCACAAATGACAAAACTATTGAGACAAAACATGACAAGTGAGTCAGACACAAGAGATGCACATGTTCAAAACACGAAGTCCTATGACTCCAAATGTCCTGGATAGACATTTGGTATAGGCCACACATGTGATGATATTTTCAGATTTTCCAACTCAAAATTGAATTCAGTGGAATTCAGAACCAACAACAATAACTCCGTGTTACTTAAGTATGTCTTTTTTAAATTTCTAAAATGGGTAATTGAAAATGTTGTGTGAACTATCTTTTGAAAACTATGAAACTATATGGGTTAAGTCTATGAGATATAATCCATTATTCCTATGAGATTATATGTGTTAATTCTATAAGATGAGACTATGAGATGATGACTATGAGGTGATGACTGTAAAGGACTATTTTGATTTTTATTCAGCCTATTCCAACTATATCACTGCTGACACGGGTGATAATAGTATGATAGTGACTGCTAATTATCTCACTACTTCTACTATGTGGACTGGCAGACTGAGAGACTGACCTCACTCATGTCATAAACTGGTGACATGTAGTTGTGAGGACTTGTGAAACTAACAAATAGGAATGAATTGAGGACATTGTGGTTTGCCTTTGTGGTGACTGCAATGTGGTCAATTCAATTCTAATCATCAATTGGGATATAACTACGTGTCAGACTTACTCTCACTTCTAATTTAGATGTGTGTAACAACAAGTTCCAATAAATGAGAGATCAATCGAAAAGGAATAAGCCTATGTGAGATGAAATGGGTATCTATAGTTACAATACAGGTGGCATGGAGTTCGGTTAAGTGTGTGATGGGCTGGCGGATCCATTCATGATACGTATGCCCTATCTATAAGCATGCTTAGCTGGGCGGTATACTACTTGTAGGTGTAACTATGGAGAGGACATTGGGGTAAGATAATGCCAAATGGGCCTAAACAAGACTAGTGTCTGTGACACCATGATTTTTAGAATAATAAAATTCAATAGTTTTCAATAACTAAACTTATGAACTCACTAACCTAGTGTTGACCCTTTGTTGCATGATTCTTCTCAGGTGATGGACAGGTTTAGTCACCAAGATAGAGGATTTAGCTAGGTGGCCTAATATAAGGACTTAGCTCATTTTGTGCATTTTGTGTAGGATTTACATATGATCAAGTACATTTTGCAGTTCAAGACATATTCATATCATATGTCTTTTGTTAAGGATGCAGGGTTAAATTATGGAACATAACTGATGTGATTTAACTATGTAATTTTTAATGCATGAATGTTTAATTTTTTTTCATTTCATATATCATGTGTTATACAAACAATCTGATCATATGGATTATCACACGATATCATGCCTCGGGTACCTTTTGCCCGACGGGAAAGTCATCCAGCACGTCAGCTAAAGGTGTGACAGTTGTTGAAACTGTGTTATAAAATTAGGCATTGGAGCACTCACTTCCTCCCAAAAAATCCTAATCTTTTCAGCTTCAGTAAAATTTTGACCCCAGCATTTGTGTTGGCATTTGCTGTCTCTGGTGGAAGATTGTCATTGAAGCTAGCTCCACCAGTAGTTGTATTAGCATTTACTGTTTCGGGTGGGCGATTGTTATTGTTTTCATTTCCACCAGTAGTTGTATTAGCATTCACTGTTTCAAGTGGAAGATTGTTATTGTTTTCTGTTTCAGTGTTATTCCCACGTGGCCGTCCACGTCTAGGAGACATAGTCAAAATGAATAACATGATATTATTAATATCAATTGTAATATGTATCAAATTATTATTTTCTATCTCATTTTCATAACATAAAATTTTTCATTGTAATAATATGAAAGAAAACGTTTAACTTGATATTCTGCTCACAGTGTCATTGGATTCATGAAATTGTTGCATAGCATATGTATTCACAATCCCTCGCACATTGACACTTTCCCAGTATATCGAAGGTAATTTATGTATAGGGTATATGTAGAGCATAATACCCAGCCATCAACCCACCACCCCTTTGATATACCATGATCGTGTCCTTGCTTTATTACATCACATTCGTCATATTAAGAAATTGAAACAACCATACATGTAGTCATATATAATATGTGTTATTTTAAATTGAAATTGATATACTCATAGTCTGTTATTGTAATCTCACGTACTTGTCATGTATTCTGTCATCTGAAATTGTTACTTTTACATTTAATTTATAATTATTTACTTTTGCTTAATGTGTTTAAGTGTTATTAATTTTCTACCCTAATTTTTAAGATTTATTAGAATGCTCATGGTCATAATTTCCAATTGTGCTGGCCAATCATATTTGCAAATTATTTTCCCTCATCATTCTAACTCATCTCATTTTAATTATTGTTTTATGTACATGTGATTAAAAAATTGAAATTAAAAGAAAGAAATACATAATTTCATCCATCATTTATATCCTCAAAATTACATCGTGTATTCGTAATTACAGGGGAAAATCACTCGATTGGTCTTATTGGTTATAGACCCAACATTTACACCACCCACACACGTACTCCCCACACATAACTACACGCACCGGCAGCCCTCACAACCTATCCGAATTTTATTACCTTGTTAACAAAATTTCGGGAAAAGCATCTTCCCTACTTCCCATATCCCCTACCCATGAATGGTAGGAATGAAAGGAATACAAAAGAGCTACCACCATCCCAACACCCATCAACATCTGGTTCAACCCTGTCAACTGAGTTAATGACTATTTGTGATACCTTTCGATCGTATAGCTGATCCCTGAATACAATCCTCAAAGATATGTCGCCAAGCTGCGGCACTTGCTTCCATGGTATCCAAATGCTTTGACGACCCCCGTATCTAGTGTGCTAACATCGTAGTCCATGCCACAGAATCAGATTCCAACATCAAGCCCTGTTGGGCTTCATTTGCCTGTTCCCAAGAAAAACGGTTCTGTTGAATGGTTTGATATGCCTCATCTAGTCACCTGTGTGTCCCCATCAACTGTTCACGAGTGTCTTACAGTTCTGCAGTGACACTCTGCAGTTGTGCTCACATCTCTGCTTGGGCAGAGGATTCTTCCCCTTCATAGTTAGGAAGGGTAAGTCTCGAGATGCAAGCTGTTTAGTAGGAAGCCATCCTGTTCTAATGTGGGCTTGTCTCCTCCTAGTACTAGGATCAAGGGTAGGGGGAGTTACAGAAATGAAAAATTCCTTAGGGTGGAAATTATGTTAACCAATGTCCTTATGCATCGATGGGGTCCTAGCAAGAGAACGAGAAGGGACATACGATGAAAGCATGGATGCTGCCCCCTGGGTTGCTACTGGCATTTGATTATCAGGGTTAGGTTCATCATCTAAAAAGCTTGATCCTGAGGGGATATCATCTAGTATAACATTTGGTATCACTTCCACAATATAGTCTTTTAATGGCTTCGGCATAGTTGCAACAAGTTTTTGAACATCGTTCACATACTGCAAGTGTTAAGTAATGATAGTAACAATACAAGTAAATGTGACATCATACGTTATCCATAAAACTAAAATACATGTCTCCTGGCACTATGTGTGTGTTCATATGAGCCTAAAGTTATAGAATAGTTCCCAAATTAACCTAATTCCCTATAACCATGGCTCTGATACCAACTTGTCATACACCCATCTCTGAGACCTCACCGTCAAGCTTCCATAACACGTTACAACAGTTACAAACTTCAGGAGTCATTTAGTGACTATATCAGGTAAGTGAGATATGGGGTGTGACATAGTGCCCTAAATTAAATAAAGCAAGTGGAAAAAGTGGGACTTGCGGTTCAGGACCAAAAGTTGATAATGTAGGTCCAGATCTTGTGAAGACTCAAGCTTTATGTCTCCATTCTGCATCAAAAGACTCTATAATGTGAGGAATAAAAAATAAAATCACAAGAACAATTAGAAAGTTGAAAACTTTGTATATTAAGTGAAGTTCACGAAAACAGTGCCTCAATACGTCTAGAGAGCACGCCTCGGGAATCCAACCCTAGAACAATACAAAATACGTCCATATATACTATTCTAGGAGTACACGAACCCTATACACAAAAATGGTTCGAGTGTTCGAAAATCTACTGTACTCGAAATACACAGTACACGAAAATCCCAAAATCACGTCTTAAGGTCTTCTCAGGTTGACTTTGTTAGTCTTCGTCTTTAGTTGGGCTCTACAAACTCCCCCTAAACTAATGAAGTCAACCGATAGGAAGTGAGAAAGAGTGATGACCTACTCCAGCATATACCTTTTGTTCCATGGCAAAAGCAACTACACGAGTAAACGGCTTCGCCTCTTCGTCCCAGTCACCGTAAACTCTGATTGGTGACTCGTGCAGTTTTTGCATGTCCTCCTTGCTGAACTTCAGAAGATCCATCGGATCCAGAATCGTGTCAATATCCTTGATTTCATCTTTATTCCTGAGAATGATAGCTTTAAGGGTCTTCTCATCAAAGTACCAAGAAATGAAGTTTGCCAAGGAGTTATCGGGAGGTCGTGAAGAAGCAGGAACAACTTTTTCAATGTGTGGCGGAGGATACTTGTAGTAGATCCAAGGTTCCTTCTTGACTGGATCCAAAATACCAGTTGAAACAAAATGCTTCCCTTTCTCCGTCTTCATTACTGGAAAATCTCTGTCGCATTGGTCTTTTATGAATTTGGTGAACAGATCAGCTTGAGTGTCTTTAGAAGGATTGAAGAACATTGTGTTGTTGATGCTTCTGATGTCGAATTTGGGCGTCGAGCAAAAATCCCTTGGCCGTTTGAAATACTCCAACTTTCCATTCATTTGCATTACAAGGTAGAGATCTTTGTCCTTGTCTGCAGGAGACGTTTGATTTCTCATTGCGAACGGCATTTAAGTCTCTGTCGCATGTTGTGAACATGTACTCGGTCTGTTCTTCTTGCATTTCTCCTAGCCATGACTGTTGAACCACTATAGGTGCAGGAGTTCAGTCACTCTGCCTGTCAAACCTGCTATCAATGACTTTGGCCAGTGGAGCGATCTCCTGCACTTCAGGGTTGACATACTTGTGAGCATACAAGTAGTCCACATACGAAACTTTGTAAAATTTGCTGATCTTGATATTTCCTGGTTCTTCTTCTGCCGATGCTCCTGTAGAAGATTCGACAGTCTCTTCTCTTTCTTGATCACATACCGCGTCAAAGACCGAATCCATGGAAACATCAGCAAATAATTTTCCAAGTCCTGCTGCACTGAGCTCGTCACCTGTAACATTTGTGAATTTAGTCATGATAGTTGTAAACAGTGTTAGAACAGTGTGTGTACATGTTCAGTCAGTCAATGTGAATCATGTGTTCATTATGTGCTTGTGTGTTAGAATCATTATTATTTAACAAGTATGTATTATTTATTTACAGTCGAGTTCACTAGGCAAGAACAGTATTGTGTTATATCGAAACAGTGGTGGGCAGCGAGAGTGAGCCCTATATATATACTGCGTTCGGTGTAACAGGATAGTGTTGGTGCGTAGTGTTAAGACGAATATTATGACAATTAATTCAACAAGAATCGTAATACGTAAGCGAGACTGAGTATAGTTATGGGTGACGATCCATAACGATACGAATGTTGAACTTATAATTATGATTAAACGACTTTAAATATTTTAATACGATCGAAGAACGTACGCGATTGCGGGTATACACGTAATTGTGAATGCTTAACGATCTGTCAACACACGAAGAGTAAAAATAATTATATTAATTATTTTATTTTTTTACAATTTTGAAACTCATCATTTTAATGAGTTTAACAACTCTTTTATTCTAAAAACCGCGTAAAATACGCGTTACGTATCGGAAACGCGAACCGAGCGACCGAAACGGACCCGAATATCACTCGGGCTATAAAAGCCTTGAACAAGGCTTCTTTCTTCATTTATTACCTCACCAACCACTCTCTCTCTACAATTTCGTCTACCCTCTCTCTCTAAGAAAACCGACTTCAAACGCGCGTAACTCGCTTATTTCTCAACGGATTTCGGAGTTCTTGGTGTCCACGCGAAGCCCTCGACATCCTCTACACGAAAGTACAAGAATTTTGTAGGTTCATCCAGCCAAAAACGAGGTATGAGCCAAAGAAGTTGCGGGAATTAGGGTTTTTGTGTGTGGGGTTTGTTAAACACACACATAACCGGTTCTCTTGCACCACTTTCTGATTTTCGCACATGTATTAACCTTCCTTGAGATTAGAATGACCTGGATTGTGGCCTAGAGATGATGATGATGATGGAGTTACAGTTTCGTCGAAGGTTCAGGGGTCGAACCCCCAACCAGCTCTTGGCCGAACCCTTGTGAACACAGCAAGCCCTACGAACCCTGCATGGTTCGTGGAGTTATCAGCCGAACCCTAGGGGTCCTCACGAACCTGTGCCGAGCCCTCATGCCTTCGACGAACCATTCTAAGGCCACGAACTCTCCTGGATCAGACGAACCTTGTTCAACCCCTAAGGCCGAACCTTCCTTCGATCAGAACATACCAGGCGAACCCTGGCTTTATTGGCGAACCATATCTGATCCAACGAACCCTCATTTGCAGCTGGCCGAACCCTGAGGTGCCTCACGAACCATCACGAACCTTTGGCCTATGACGAATCTTCACGAACTTGCATGGTTCGCAACTCACTTAGCCGAACCCTACTGTTGGATGGTGGATCACGAACCTACATTTGGCTAACCTTCACGAACCATTGATGACCACCGAACCCTCTACAATGGACGAACCTTTGCATGGTTCCTTAACATGTAGCCGAACCTTAGGTCATCAACATGAAGGGTTCGCTGCCTAAGGTGGCAGCCCAAACCCATTCGGCCCAATCCAGTTTTTCAAAGCCCAAATCCATTTACAACTTGGCCCATAGGTTTAAATCAAGCACAATAGGGATAGCTTGGCCCATTAAGATATTCAATTGGCCCAATAACACCTTGGAACCTTACTTGGCCTACATATACATTGGACGGCCCAACACAAATCCCTTAGGCCCAATCCAAGCCCATACGGTTCATTATGATCCTAATTAGCTCGATATTAGCTTGGGCGCGTTACGAGGCCTATATGCAAGTTGTTGGGCCAACATCACACTCAATTGGCCCAACACCACCTTCAATTGGCTCATGGTTAACTTAAATGGCCCATGGTTGGCCACAACTCAAAATGATTGTAAATTGATCTTATTTGGTTTAAGTTTCAACTTAAACTAATCATGGGATCAAGTCACAATCTCAAGAACTTAAACAATTGGAACATCTTTTCATAAGTCATGATTAATCAATGGTTATCAAAGTCTCAAACAATTATCCTTTTATGCATAAGATTTATGCACAATGGAACATTTCACATTCGTTTCTTGGACCCATGATCAATCAAGTGATTCAAATCATAACTTTCAAGTTTTCACAACAATCAAATCATGAGAACACAAGTCAATCAATGAATCAAAGTCTATACAATTATAAATCCTATATCTTTTGTATGATTACAATGTTATAGGAATCAATTAGAAGTCCTGTTTGCTACTTGCTATCTGTTTTAGTTCAGAGTCTACTGCAGACAGGTGAGAACTTTAGCCCCTCTTTTACTGTTTTTATAACTGTTTTGGGGTGGAACACGTGATCAAAACAATCGTTTACAATCATATTTCATTACACAAGGTGTGTGTATGCTTATAAACATTATGGATTCATTGTACGAATCCTAGGAATTCATCAACTGTTTTAAAGGACTTATCAATTACTAAACTCTTTTCACTAAAAAGGTTTTATAAGGGATCTTTAAACTGTTTTGTAACAGATTTACTCAAATGTATTTATGAAGGATAAACACTTTTAAATAAATGATTTTATAAACTCTTTTGTTATAAACCTTGTTGTTACACAAGGTCACTATTTTATGGTATTCAAATCAAGTGGTTCACAACATGGTATTCAAATCAAGTGGTTCAAAACATGGTATTCAAATCAAGTGGTTCACATCATGGTATTCAAATCAAGTGGTTCAATTCATGGTATTCAAAACAAAGGATTTAATTCGTGGAATTAAATCCAGGTTTTCAATTCATGTTATCAAATAAGGCATTAACACATCCGGTTAAAGTAAGATTCAGAAACATGGTGTCTATTGTTGTAAACAAACTTGTAAAAGCATCAAGTATCATTTTCATTAGCGTTAGTACTGGGTGATCACAATAAGGGAAAGCGGACACACACATTGGGGCAGGCCGATTGCTGCAGTTAGCTTTTAAATTTGTTTTATAAACTAACTGCAGATTTCGGTTACATATGGTTTTATCAAAACTGTTGACACATTATCTAACTCCAAACGTGGTTTGGGACTTGATATTATATGTTGACTCTTGTGCAAACATTGATTGGATTGTTTACACTCATTTTCTTACTTGATGTTAGTTTGGGTTGCAGCTCATCTGTGTGAATCTTATGTTGCTTTAACTTACCTATGCCTTATATCATATACTCATGTTTACAAATGTTTAAACCTATTGTTCTCACCAACTACGTCTGTAGTTGACAGTTACTTTTCACGTGTTTCAGGTAATCAGGTTTAAGACATTCTCAGAGACAACTAAGGAGACCATACTAAGATAGAACAAGATGAAGAAACATGCTAGGATGGATTAGAAACACACTAAATCCTAATTGTTTAATTGTCTTGTTTGAAGTCTTATTTTGTAAACTACATTTTGGGTCTGTAGTTGTCTATTCTTTTGGTAGATAGAATGTCTGTAACTAAACAACTGTCTAAACATTATGAAATGTAGTAATCCATTGTGGTTGTTCTTATTCAATACTTGTGCATGATTCAACTGTTCATACGTCACCGCGCCGTGGATTCCGCACGCGGCGCAGGGGTGTGACAGGTTGGTATGAGAGCCAAGGTTGTAGAGAACTAGGAAAAGCCCAATGTTTAATGACCTAGACTATAACCTAAGCTACCCAATAGGACTAAGTGCTATAGGCTTGAGGAACTTAGGATCTAAGTAACTTAAGTGAGCATTAAGTCTACAATAAGCTTGAAAGATCTTAGGGACATTTTTCTAAGATTAGATATTGAGTCAAAGAATTTGAATCGGACTTCTATAATTTTAGAAACCGGATTAAATTCTCACACATATGCATTTAAGGATTTCAGAGGCAAGGATCTGTATTCTTAGTATCCTTGATCTGAAATTCTCACACAGAGATCATTATAGAAATTCGGAGGCAAAGATCTGTATTTTCAGTATCTTTGATATGAATTTCTTGTCATATTCATTATAGGATTTAGAGACAAAGATTGATATCTTTGATCTAAAGTCCTTGTCATATTCAGTATAGGATTTAGAGGCAAAGATTGGTATCTTTGATCTAAAGTCCTTGTCATATTCAGTATAGGATTTAGAGGCAAAGATTGGTATCTTTGATCTAAAGTCCTTGTCATATTCATTATAGGAATTCAAATGTCAAGATCTATTAATTTAGAGGCTTGATTTGAAATCCTTGTCATATTCATTATAGGAATTCAAATGTTAAGATCTATTAATTTAGAGGCTTGATTTGAAATCCTTGTCATGCTCATTATAGGAATTCAAAGGTCAAGAACTATTAATTTAGAATCTTGATTTGAAATCCTGGTCATTGTTATCATTGTTATCATTATCAGGTGTTCATTATCATAGGAACTTATAACTTAGAATCTGTGTAACAGTATTCTTTAGTTGAAGTTCTCACAAGAGATCATTATACTCGATACCGTAGGTATTGAGAACCTAGGTTAATTAACCTAGGACACACATGCTAAAACCGAAGGTCTTAATTTCGAGTAAATTAAGAACCATGGTTTACATAATCATAAACATATTCTGAGATCAGGTGGCAATCATGAAACAATCATAATCAATCAACAGTTGGAATCTTAGCCCCGAATATAGACGACGGATTACCGCTGACGTGTTGAGGTAAGTGGTGGGTCGGTGAGAGCTTACCCTATATATAAGCTTATTTCAGTATGTTAGGGGGAATCCGGCGTTCGTATTTGGAGTGAGGATTCGGGAGCAACTGGGAACATTGAACATTAGTCAAACTCATGGGATACAAACATTTGGGAAACAATCATTGGTGAATCAAATCATAGTGCAATTCAAACTTGGATGAACCAAACATTATGGTGAATCAATCAAGTTGTGAACATTCTTTAAATGTAAACCTTAAGTGAAATTCTTAAGTGATTACATCATTAGTACTTACTGACATAGGTTAACAGGAAAGTGTAGAACACACATATGATTTAGTTCTACATGTTAACAACTGTTAGTAGGTGCACGCATAACATAATCATAGTTCAATCATGGAATCAATCATAGTTCAAGTTGATCAAAGATCATGGGATTCTTAATCAATGGAACACACTTGGAAATCAGTACAAACATGTTGCCAAATGCTAGCAAGGGCATGATCGTGGTATATCGAAACGGTGGTGGGCAGCGAGAGTGAGCCCTATATATAAACTATTTTCGGTATATCGGGAAAGTGTCAGTGTGTAGGTTTGGTGGAGAGATCATGGGACATCGTACATATTCACATGATAAGTATGCAAATAAGTTGATAACTTATACTGGATCATATTACAATTGAATGATAATACTAGTAGTATGGATATTACTGACCTTATCATGAAAATTCAATTGTATATTTCCTCATTACTGACCCGCTTGTGGCTTCTATTCGTAGAATGCCTCCTCGACGTGACCCTAATGCTGGGGACTCGACAAGTGGTAATGATGATGAGATCAACAAGATTGCTCGAGCTATCGCTGTTCATATGAGGGAAGTAATCCCTGGTATGGTCACTGATATTACCCAGAATCTTCGGGGAAGTACTAGTGATTCAGCACATAACTCAAATGCTACAACTACTGGAACTGCTAACTTCACTTTCAAGCAGTTCAATGATGCTAAGCCTCCTAAGTACGCTGGTACAGAAGGAGCTACTGGTCTACTACAGTGGTTAGAGAGCATTGAGGACATTCTCGACTTCACTGGATGCCCTGAAAATCTGAAGGTCAAGATGGCCTCAAGCGCTTTTCATAAGGGCGCACTCACCTGGTGGAATTCTGAGAAGAACACCAGAGGACGCGAAGTCGCTTTAGGTTATCATGGGATGGATTCAAGAACTTACTTGTGGAAAAGTTTTGTCCACGTCATGAACTGAAGAAACTCGAGGAGAGTAGAGATGTGGAATCTGGTGCAAGATAGTGGGTGAAAACGCAAAGTATACAACTCGATTCCATGAGTTGTGCATTCTGGTACCCCATTTGGTTACTCCTCTATCCCGCAGGATAGAGAAATATATTGAAGGCTTACCTCTGGTTGTTAGAGGGACTGTTATGGGTAATAACCCTACTACTTTGGAGGCAGCCATTCAACTTGGTGCTACTCTTACTGAAGAGTATGTGAAGTGTGGAGTGCTCACCCGAAAGGGATTCAAGAGAGCACAAATTGAAGAGGGCAAGAAGCCTGAACAGCACCATCACAAGAAGAAGAAGCAAAAGACAATCAAGAACTTTGCAGCGTTGACTGCAGCTACACATACTCATGCCACACCTATCACTGCTATGCCACAACCCGCTAATGCCAGAAGGCCTTATACTGGCCAGTTTCCACTCTGCACCAAATGCCAGTATCATCATCTGCCCAACACTCCTTGCAAGAAGTGTCTCAAGTGTGGGCGTATGGGACACTTTGCAGCTACGTGCCAAGCTGCTCATCTTGCTGCTGCAACAACTGCTACGACTACACTACTGCTACAGTGGAAGAGCCTGCTATAATTGTGGGGCAGAGGGACACTTCAGAAACCAGTTATAATACCCGGTAAAAACAAAACAAACAAATAAATGAACTATTATATTTAAAAAAAGAAAGTGATTATTATTTTTTTTTAAAACTCAATAAACGAAATCAAATAATAAATATTACCAAGAATGTTCCGACAAATTTAATTACGTGTTCCGGAAAATAACAAGTTAAAAACCGAACCATTAGTTTGATAAACTTCGACTAAGTTATTATAAACAAATCGAAACAAATGATCTAATCGTATGCCTAATATTTATAATAAAAAAAAAACTTCTACTTAAATATTAGTTGATCAATTTAGTAGCACCTAATTAAATATCACTCAACTAACATTCTCAACCGTATTAAAAATGGACCCATACCCGAACCATATATATATATATATATATATATATTTCAAATTCAAAACCATGAATTCATATATCATTTGCTGTCGTTCGTTATATCCACACAAAATAAACATATATATATTTGATCATATTGAAAACCAGTAGAAACCGACCCGCATGCAAACTATATTCGGATTCGAACTATTAATCCTTATCGAATAATAACTAAGTGCTCTTGGGTTTATCTTGACTTGCACAAGAAGATTTCATACGTAACCGACAGACTTTGAAATCCACTTAAATTGGATTTAAATTGCTATTTATTTTTTTCATTTAAACCTCTTAAGTGCCCCTTTAAAATGAATACTGAGCAATTGCATCTTCTGTTGAATCAACCGATTAGTTCACAAAGAACATACAACCGATGAAATTCCACCTCAAATCAATTTTCTTCAAACCTTCTAGCTCCTCGATCTGTTAGATCAACCAACATCCGTTCGACACTCATGGGCCACCATCACAGTAATAACCATTGTAATCGGCGACAAGACCGACACACTGAACCTTTCCGACACAAATTTCGGCTCAGCTTCTATCATCATTATCGATTGATATCTTATCACGATTGCCTATACCGACTCACCTGGTGGTACGATTTACGGTAAGGTTTTGAATCATCTTATGATATGTGATCGTATTTTTCGACAAATTAGATATTTAAAACGTGAAACAATTAGGAATCACGTAATAAATTTATGTTGTCTAAAGTTATTGACTATATTCATATTATACAATCGAATTTAGAATTTAAACTGAAGCAGGTTATGTTAATACATAAATAGTATGGCAAAACATGGTGATGATGTTGAGATCTAAAGTGTGAATGAAGAAGAAGGTATAACCGAATGGGTTTTAAAACTAAAACTATGTTAGTTTAAATGTTATTCAAAACAACTCTTCAAATTGTTTTATCTTAAAATCACATAAATCATAACCTTTTGATTAGAAACGTTTAAATTGTTAATTTAAGAAATGAACAAATAATTATAAATGTTAATAAACGATTTATAAAATAAACCTATTTGATCGGTTAAACATTAAAAGATCTAAATTACCAAAAATATAACCGATTAATTATGCATAAGAATTAATTCGTTTATACTAACGTAAAATTAAACTACAACACAGATTTATGAATCGCCAGAAAATTTGATTACGGCGGTAGTTATCTGATTTCTTGCTGATAAAATTACTAAGACTAAGGTACGGATTCTGTTTATTTAAATCATAGTATATTCTGTTCTGTAATATGTTTCTGTAAACCGTTTTTGTAATTATTAAAATTCATTTCTTATTATATTTTGAATTCTGATTGCCACGATATGATATCGTGTTTCTCTGTTTCGTTTTAACATGCAAAACTCAAATTACGTTGTACTCATTATTGCATGATCCTGATTATCGCTTAATTGGTAGTATGACTACCCTACTGAACTTTCTGAACTTGTACTCTGTTACCCGAGTATGCCCCTACCTGTAAGGATGACTACAGGCCCATTATGGCGGCAACCATAATGTGGAACCATCCGTGACGGTTAGTTGAGTTCACGGCGTCTCCATTAGTACTCTGATAGTACATTTGTGCACCTACTGAATTCTGGGGAGGCGTATGGACTGGTCCTAGTATAATTTTAAACTGTACCTTCTGATTCTGGGGGATAGTGACGTGTATGCCAACACTAACTATCTCATGTGTCTGGTAAGCGGGAGTAGCTACCCGGAGCCTTACACTTATTATACGTACAGTCGGCTCGTGGTATATTCTGTAATGTTATAATTCTGACTTACAATATAACCTGTGTTATTGTTTCTGAAAGGTTATATTTTATCAAAGTCAGATTACTGTTTACTGTTCTGTGCTCTGTTACTGCTCTGTTATTATGTTCTGTTTCTGACCGTTATTCTGAATCTTCACAACGTATTGAACTTTTTTAAATTACTGTTGTTTATCGTTACTGAGCATTCTTTGGCT